>JAAXOA010000451.1:0-23706 GCA_036561885.1 Salina celebensis
AGCTGGAATAACTATATTAAGATAGTTGATCTCTTTGTGGTGTTTGAACTGCCGTGTAAATAGATCCGTATAACATGTAACCCCAAATGTAATTCAGAGATTATTCATGTAATGTCCGTCATCAAATTTTATGAGCTTTAAACATGCAAAGTTAGGAGAACTGCAGCAGAAAAATAATTTATTAGAGTGAAGAAAGGGAGAAGAATTCAAATAGGGAAAGAAAAGAAAGGAATGTGCTTGTGAATAAAAAACGCAGTGTATTTTACGCTTGCAGAGATTAGCATTCTGACGCTGGCGCTGTATATTATGATCATGCCATCACGAACAAGTTTTTTTTTTTTTGGCTGACAGTCCAAAATATAAACAATTCAAAGGAAAAACAGGGAAACTGGTGATTAGCTTGTAAAACAGTGATTTATATTTTAATTTTAGTCCAGGCAGTGCTGTGTATGTGTTACTTACACAACAATGAAAGTGCTTATTTACATAGCGTGAAATAGACCGTTCCCATTTAGCTTTTCAACTTGCGAAAAGTGAATCTCTGGATAATTGAATGTGTTATTGAGTGAGGGGAAATAAACTGAATGTTGTTTTGAACATTCTGCAAACATGCGTAAAACTTGTATTTGTACAAGTGCTTACCGCATTCCTCTCAAATGGAACAATTTTTTGAGAATTTCATAGACTGTGAGGCTTTCAGTTTTATCAGTTTCAAGTTTTTTTTTCTATTATTCAATCCAGATGTTATCACATTTTCAATGGGAATATGATTATGAGAGTTTTATCCAGAAAACCTGAAAAATTCTTGCACGCATGTTAGTAACATTGGTTGATGTCGCTCATGGGAAAAGTATTTTCCTCCAGCTTTCTCACAACAAATGCGTACTCGTCTGCTCTGTAATACGCTGCAGCAGACAGTTCTGTTTTATGAACTGACAGTTTGATCGGGCAAGGAAACATTAATTACTACAATTAAGTATTGTGTATATACCAGACTAGTGTGTTCATCGTTCAGAACTGTTGTTGGATCACTGGTTTTCATGCCAATATGAGTCCATACTAATTTATGATTGCTTGCTGTGTGGAAGTAATAAAAAAAGAGAATACACCTTCATCCTCATGAGCCCATTACGATAATCACCAGAGAAAATGATTTGAACAGTCTGTTCGGATAAAAAAACTGGATGAATGATTATGAAAGGTGGAATATGTCGATAGTGATAGATATCATTGGGGAAGTTCATCATGTCATGAGAAGTAAACATTGGAGCAGAGCAGCAAGTTCAACGCATATTGGAAAAAAAAATCTTTGAACGTCATCGTCTATGACTACCTACCCACAGGGAAAACTGTACGTGCACCGGCTACCCTTTGAGAATAGTGTGATGCATAGAAACAACATGAAACGCTAATGAAGAAGACGCATCGTAAATTTGTTGAAGGTTTGAAATTCCTTTCAGCCAACGAATCAACACCAAAATGAGCTTCTTTGAAGGAGAGATCATCTTGACGCATTGTAAAGTTACTCACCAAGGTTGAATTCAAAATTGATTTGCCTCATGCTGGAGCTAAAATTTGAGTGCGTATAAATGTAAATTTTCTTTATGAGTTTTAGAGTTGTAACTTGCAGCGTGCGCTTTATAGTCATTGTACTCATGAAACACCTGGGGAAATATTTTATGTGATCTGGGATTTTCAGGTTCAAATCAGAAGCAATGGCAAGAGGTATTGCAATATTTCAAGGATTTGAGCTCTGATTTTTTACAATCGTTAGAGGATTTTACGTAACTGATTCTGAAATGGTGGAACTACCAAAGAAATCACAATCAGCGCATGCGTTTTTTGTCGATATTTCAATCAGCATCTTTTCTATTATTGTTTTCCCAATAATGAATTTCATATGAATCTTGGAGCATTTATCCATGTTAAACTGCAAAATCACTGTCGTCACGTCCAATCCTGAGTGCCACGATCATTCTTGGTGGGTAGGAACAATAATTCAAAGTTCAATCTCGACTTGCATAAATGATTTTCGTTGCATCACGATTGTCTAGAATTGCTTTTAAGCATTGCAATGTCTCCGTCTATCAGCCGATTTCAAAGCGTATCAAAAAATGAAGTCCAGATGTTAGATATTTTGGCACACTCTGTAGGATCAATATAATCAATTGCAGTTTTACGTGTGGTAAAAATTGAAGTATATTACACGCGTATAGAACTTGCACTATTACGTATTATGGCGAAGAAATAAAACTTCTCATGAGAACAACTACTGATGTTGCCAGTGAATTTGAAGGTTATGCTGGACAAAATTGAGGAAAAAATACAACAAGCGCATAAATTACTTTTCCTACTATGCTAGTTGCAACATCCGTAAGCATACCACGCAAATCCTCTATCGGAGATTATCTATTTCTACCGTACTTCCACTCCATAGTTTCACACTTCATTGATAGATCAATCTAAAATCGTTATCAGTCGGGTCCATGGTCCAACCAAATAGACAAAAATCTAATCAATATTTTAGCGCTAAGGTGCTACACGTTTGTGTCAAAATTACATACAAAATGCTTCATTATGCAGTCCATTGTATAAACACAATCGCAAGCCAAGAGAATGTGTGTATTTAAGATTCACAGACCGCTGAAGAAGCATGTCAACGAGTGTGTATCATTCTGCCTTCGTTTTTTTTCTACCTAAAAATTGACAAGTTTGCTTACGATGACGAAGCATTGTATAAACATTAGTATTCCTGAGTAACCCATTCTACAATAGAATCTAATCCTCCGAATGAGAGAACGCTTCAATGGTAATTGTAGTCAAGCATTCATCTTGCTATTCAGGTTGTACCAAAACTATATTATGCATTCATGTGATTCATCCATGTCTTCGGTATGTTGTCTGGGCATATGAGGAAAAAAAACTGATTGAGAAAGACAAGAGGGAGAACAAAACTAAAGAACGCAGTGCTTCATCATCATTTTATTACATTATTATCATTTTTTATCTCCATAAAAAATCTGTTATTCTTTAGTCAGCGTAGCAAGTCCATCCATAGTGGTAGTAGCTCTTTCCCACTATCAATTGCACAAAATACCATACATGAATGCAACTGGTTGAGGTGGTGGTGGTTGCAGTGGGGGATGAGATTAAAGCGACTGGGTGAGAAACAGAGACAAGCAGACAAGACAAGGAGGAGAATGAAAAAGAAAGGGATATCAAATAGAAAAAATATTCTTGCCTGTGTGGCTTAGATTGTTTTTTTATATGGAGAAATACTGCATAGCTCGGATGGAACTTGAGAAACACTTTTGTATACTTGAGAAGGAACACGACAGGCCAAGGAGCCTACTTCATACCAGTCTCCATGTGTTGCATTGACGAGAAAAAAATGCCTTGTCCAAGATGAAATTTTGGATGATCATCAGTCGCTCACTGTTCAAAGACGAAGTTCAAGCGAAACAATAATAGACACTGCGTTTTTGTCCATTACGTTGCGTGTCTAACAAGCAAAATAAAAACCTTAACTTTTTCTCTCTCTTATCTTGTACCCTCAAGTGTGTATTTTTAGATGAGGATTCTGTGAAATAAAAGTGTGGTTTTGTAAAGGAGTAAATAAAAATATACAAGTTTTTGTGTTTCATATGCAACTGGTGTATTTTGGAAGTTACTTCATTGAGTTCTCCATTCATCCGTCTACTGAGTTTTGTTCTCCCCTTCTTTCCGTTTCTTGTTAAAGAGGGTTTTTCATTGTAAGAGACTCTGTCATCGTTTTGTTTAGTGAATACATGTTTTCCTTCTTACGACACTTCTTATTTGCGTTTGGTGTTGCCTCCTCCAGCCAGCTTCTTGGTAATTCTGAAGAGGACTTTTAAGTAGTGTGCTCTTTTCAAAACTCGTAATGATCAATGAAAAACGATCAGCATCGTAAGTCTGAGCACCAAGTGTGTCCCATTTTTACCAAGAAAAATATAGTACAGACGTAGTGCAGATGTGACGAAAAAGATTTCCTTCCATTTTTTTTCTCCAAGGGAAGGGAGAACCGAAAGACGCCTTTTATAGAAAGGAAGCTTCGAAAATTCTCATGGTTTTGGATCATTAAAAATCTGTGTAGTGAGTCATCTTCCTTTTATGGAAAAGATTTTTGATTTTGAGTTTCCGAGAGAGTGAAGCGCAACATACATTTCGACTGTGGTTTGTGGTGTTATTAAGTTTTTTATTGCTAATTTTTTGAAGAAAGTAAGTTGATTAATTTAATTCATAGTTTTGTTATCAAGTTTAAGAAAGTTTTGCCCTCTGTGCCTAGTTAATATGCAAGTAGGTTGTATTGAATTGCTTTATCGCTCATGTTTTTTGCATCTGCCGAGTTCAAATCGTTTAACTGTTTAATTAGAAGGGAGTTCTGGGCTTGAGGCGAGGAAGACGGTAGAGCAAATTGTTGTATGTAAAGCATAACGCTTATGCAGATTTACCTGGTAAACAAGCAGAGAAACTGTCTTAATAGTTAAAATATTTTATAAAGCATGTTGGTTGAGTTTTTGATACATTTTAGAATTGGACTTTGTTCATCGTGTTATTGCCTTTAGAAGAAGCACATTAGGATTGCAAACTAGTGTAGTATACCGATATGCATAGGAACAGGTAGTTATAATGACTGATCGAAGGTGATTCCTTCGAATTAAACTCCCATAAAACCAGTTTCATTGAACTTCGCGAAAATACAGGAGTGATGGTAAATAACGCGAAAATGACGTATCAGGTTGGTAGGTTGTTGCCATTATTAAGCAAGTGTTATCCCCATAAGGATAAACCGATCGCAGTTGAATTCACATAACTTCAAAAAGGTGTGTTTTTGCAAACAGTTTTGCTATATACAAACGTGAAGATTATCCGCGTACCAATGCGGAAATATTAGATCGGATTAAACCTTGCAAATAAAATTTAGCCAAAATACGATACACATTTTGTAATATGTAAGCTTATCAGTTTAATATGCAATAGCTTTGATAATTTGGGTGGGTCAATGTGTGGTTACATGAAAAATCAGTTTTGTCAAACCCTTGTCAGTCCCAATCAATGTAAATAAGCAAAATCCTTGCATGATTCAAGGTCTATTTGAGTGGTGAAAGCAGTTTTGAAACTCATTGATGCGAAAAAAACAAATCAAGATGTTCTTATTGCGTATTTGAAACGAGACTGAGCCAGTTTGAAATGTTTGTTTATACTACGTAAGACTTCATACAGACTACGTTATCTTTATTTATATTTTTCTTTCAATATTGTGCATGAGCGCTTCAACTTTGTTTAAAGTTTACATAAATTAATCCGCATGGGAAAAAACCACATTGTAGGAAGTCGTGTGTCAAAAAAAAATCTAAATATACACAGCCTACACGGTTATTGAGTGAGCACATAATATTGCAAACATAAAAATGTGTTTTATATGACCAGCTTTATTAAGCTGTTTTAGTGTAAATCTCTTAAGTAGAAGATTGCTAGTGAGCCCAGTCCAAACTCGTTGAAATAAGCCGTGTAAAATTACTGGAACAAAAATATTATACAGATTGGTCTAACTTTGTGTATAAACATAAAATCAGTGTCCAATCCTTATACTGCCATAATTTTTAAGTATGTATTTTATATTCTAAGTGAGAGTCGTGCGTTGTCGTGTTTCGCTTAAAAGATAAAGTTGCATGTTACTAAAAATCCACCCAACGTAACTTGTACTGCTCTTGATTCTTGACTTTGATCGCTCAAAAACTGTTGAATCATAATCCTCGCCAAACACACACGCAGCGCATCGCAGCATTCAGTTTCTTTGCGTGGTTTACCGCACACACACAAACATTCAACTAGTGTGAAAAGAAGAGCTGCGAATATGGAACTTTGGTGACATTTTTCTTCAGAATCTCTCCGTATCTCGTGTTCTTTTTATATGACGTTTCATATCAATAAAATTATATCTACTACAAAATAGTTAAGAGATTCTTTGAAAGTAATGTATGATCAACGAAAAGCTGAAGAGTGCGCGATAAGAATTATAATTGCTCAGATGCCAAAGCATGTACTGATAATAAATCAAGTGAAGAGTATTCACACAGTTGTTAATAGAATGCTTATGTGGTTTGCAACAACATTTCAAAAGTGCAAAGAGTGAAGGTTCCAAAGATTGTGGCCTATTATAACCTTTCTGGAATTTGATCTAAGAACTTATGGGATATGGTTTCTTCTTCGGAGGCTCATCAAATTTTATCTCTGGTTTAAACGCAACTTTAGAAAAATTGATCACAAAGTCGTGACAAACATGTGTTGGTGCGTGTAACTGTTCATATGTGTGTGGTCCACTAATCTCCTTCCAAGATTGAACTTGCTCTGCAAAACTAATATTTATTTTGTCGATGGAGGCTATATAAAAGACTAGGAAAACTGCGTAAACTATTAAGTAAATTGCACCATCATTTCTACCCATTGCAGTCATTTGCTGGTTATGAACATGTATTAAATCACGCTAAAAATTAACCAGAGGAGTTCCTATCCAAATCCTGTAGGCTGATTAAAAAAAGGAGGAAATATCATTTTTGTTAAAAGTAAGCGCTAAGCTCCTCCGCTTAAAGTAACCAGTTGACAAAGTAATAAAAATGTTGCTAAAAATAGTCTCGCATCCGGAGTAAATCTGCTGGAATATGGCTATGCGAGTTGTATGACAATTTTTTTTCTGTTATCTGCAAAAAAAGTGCTTATTTTTAGTAGGCTTCTGTTTATCTCATTTGTAGAATAGATAAACAAACATAATGTAGCAACAATTCTTCATAAAGATGCTTACTGTTGCTTTTGTTGTGTCCTCAATTAAGTCAATGAGGACCACTCCTGAGTTTCTTTATTCTGACAACGTTACGTCGACAGTGTGTATTTGATGTCACAAACTACATTGCAAAATTTTAATAAGCTGCCTACACAAAGATAGTATTTTCCGTGTATAAAACAAATAAATTGTTCCATTGTCCTCAAAAGAAGAGCCCGAGAAACAAAACGTCTTTAGTCAATTGACCTAGATCGCTACTCGTAAAAAATGTCATTTTCCCTAAATACTTGGGTTCAATGAATAGGCAATTTTTAAAAACAGAAGCACTTTGTAAAATGAAATCATAAAGAAAATTCCACATGTTAAACTTGACTAGTTATGCGTTCTCATTTACTTTAAATTACATAGCCTTAAACCAGCTAAAAAGCAACTTCCTTTCGTGTGTTCCCATCTTTTTTGGTTTTCACGCATGCATGATTCCAGTATAGTTTTACGCATTTGCATGACCATGCATAGAAAGTTAGCTCATTGTATTTTTTTTCACCACAGTAAGAACAATATTTTCACGCATTTGATTTTTGTTTCACAGATAAGCTGAAAAAAGGGGAAGGAGTAACAGGCTCCAGTTGTTCCACGTTACACGCTGGCTCAGCAACTACAACAACTGTTGGAGCTGGTGGGGTTTCAACAAACAGTACGAATGCTGCTGGCACAGCCATCCCCAAGTCCATTTCCGGTGTGGACTTCTCATCGCATCCACCATCTTCTTCGGCATTGTTATTAGGAGGGTACAACAAGAACCATCAACATTGTAACAATCAACAGCCTCATCATCATCATCCCCATTCTCTTCTTCAATACAACGGGAATCACGGTGTATCCAGTTGTCCCTCGTACAACCAGAATCAAAAGAATCAGAACAACAATAATAAAAATATCATGAGTGGCTGCAGCAGCAATGGTACATCTTCTACCGAGACAAATAACCGTGTTTCATCAACTACCACTTGCTCGTCAAATCCAAGCTTGAAGCTTGTTCGTTCTTCCTCCATGGATGAGTTGAGACCAACAGGTGGCTGAAAAATACTATTTTTATTCCTTTCCTTTTTATAATCTACTCAAAGGTTTTAGCTAAGAAGCGGTGATAATTGACAAGTCTTATCGGGCGGTGAGGCTTATGCCATATAGGAAATTAATGGCTGTGACATAATTAAAGTGGCAAACTATTTTTAAAGATGCATTTCAACAGGTATTGAGCAATCGTAAGGTTATCGCAGTAGGCTTGAAGGCATCATCGCGTCAAACTGACTTCCTTATAAAACACAGACCATTCATTGACAAAATTAGCTGGATCTGTGTTTAACCCGTGAAGGTTTCATACTATAGTTGGACTTGGTACTACTAATATAGCACTTTGTGATGTAAATTAATTATCATTTATATGTACTGATTGCGCAAGAAACAACCTTTGAAACGATCAGTTTCATTTGAGATATTTGATAGCTTTCATGATAAATTAACAAAAATGCATTTTTAGCATACAAGTGACTCGGTCTTACTCAACGATGAAATCGGAGCCTATAGCTAAAGAATTTTAGATTCATTAATATTTCAAATGCGTAGGCCATTCTTTTTTACCTCCATGATGTATCATATTTTCAAACTCGCACTAGCATAACTGATTAATGGGATATTAAAAGATATTTTATCTAAACGTTTTCCACATTGTGGCTGGTCCCAAACATTTTACGAAGTGTGAAACACATCGCTTGGGTCCAGATCCATGTTTAGATGTGTCACTGATACTTTGTTAGAATGCCATTGTATTTAATTAGTCAATTCCCTCGTTATGTAATCTATACACAACCTCAGTTAACGGACAAGAACAGAACAGGCATGTATATGTATATTAGGAAAGAAATAGTGATAGTATAACTATTGTGAAGCATTGCATTTTTGTCTTTTGCATATGACGTTTATGCTTCTTAGATATAAATGTTTTGCTAGAAAACTGGTTGGTTCTAGTATGTACTACAACTACAACGCAGGAGATTTAGTGTTGAGTGAATAGGGCAAACCAGGCTTAGGAGAAGACATAAAGCATGAGCACCTGAAAAATGCGGCAAACATGTAAGTGACGGACTTTACACTGCACTGGCACTGTGTAATATAATAATCTTTAATTTTCGGTAAGAAAACGTTTGCTACGGTCGAGCAAGGTTATTATTTTTGGCACATTACGTAATTGTGTTGAAAGTGAATGGCATAAAGAAAACCAGAATTATTATGAAGTTTACATGCATAGTTGTTTTGATGTTGGATGTACGTTCGAAACCACATGTATCCAATGTGCACGTTCTGCATATTTTTTTGCAAATTTACGAGCTGTCTGTACCGTCTACGGTTTTCAAGTGGATAGTCAGAATGATTTGGGTAATTTTGCGTTTCCAGACGTGGTTTATGGCCATTTTTATATCGTTGCAATTATGCTATTGCAAATTGGCAGAGTAATTAATGGCTTTCTTACTGGCGATACAACGGATCAAACTTCAGCCTATGCTGATAACGTATGATTGATTCTAGTTTACGTATGTAATCTTGAAAGTGTCCCATTTTACTAATCATCGACAATCCATCTTCCAATCTTTATAATGTGTTTATTTATTAAGAGCCACTTATTGGGCGAAAGTACCCGTAAAACTTATTGTATGTAGCATGTGAAATGGAAATTACTGTGAAAATTTTCGCTTTACTCCTCCCACGCCATATTATGCGGCGTAAAACCCGTTGTATAGGTAGATTAAACCTTAAAATGAAGCTCCAGACAGGTAAACCATTTTAACACTTTCAAACTGCATTTTCATAAACTGTCATGTCATTTCAAAACCTGCCAGAACTAGCTACACGATGACGGACGGATACTAAAATAATCATGAGTCTATTTTATGAACAATATGAATCGTGTAAAATTGTGTAAAATCTAAGATTATAATCCTTGCTGGTATGAAAATCGTTATGAGTTGAATAGAGTCAGAGTATTCATTGTGAACATGATAATTTGATTTTTGACTTGCCTAGCTAATCAAATTTACAGACAGTCGTAATGATTATTTCGCCAAACGCAGTTAATGCTAACACTCGCAGTGTCTAAAATCATGTTAGAGAATATCTACATTTTTAAAATCACACTTTCATACATTAGAAAATGACCAAATCAACTGTATATAATCCGAGCGCTGAATAACAAGGTTTTTTTTTTCAAAAAGACACAAATTGAATCGCAAACAAGTTCATATGAAACTCTGCTCCCAGGGAGGTATTATCTATTCGACCTCATACAATCATCATCAACAGCTTAAAAGCATAAAATTAAATCGTAATATAAAAAATCATTCGCTCTGGATTAGTCTCTTAAAAAGACATAGTCATCAGACTTTTTCTCTGGGATGGGTCATCATCAGCATCATCATAGCCGCTGATGATGATATGGCCCATATGTCTTCAAGTGTCAGGGGCAAATTATCATACTTTGCTTTTCTATAGTTTGTTCAGTCAAAAGAAGCATCAACCCCTCTAGCCACACATCACTTCTCATTTTCAGTATCTTCTTTACGTGGGCACTAAACTGGTCGATAATTACAAGATACATAACTTCATAATAATAGCAAAAACAGCCAGGAGGACAAAACGTTAAAACTATATTGATTGTTTAAGTGAATGTGACCTATTACTTACGCGTGTTGTGCTAAACACTACAGTTTTTCTTCGTTGAGATCGCCATTGACTTTGAATATAAACGACTAAAAATATAGATATGTACATGACCAACCGTAAGTGATTTGATTTGCGTTGTAGAGCAAAAACCCCATCCACGGAATGGGGATGCTGCTACATATCACATATTAACTTCCCCTATCTCTGCACACTGCCTACTTTCTTAAGCCAGTTTTGTTACGGGAGAGACGCGAATAAAAAATTGACTTGGTTGTGTATGATGTAAGATTGGCCATTCAATCAAACAAGTTGTTGTAGGGCTGGCATGTATGGATGGTCAAAGTAAAAATCAAGATGACGCTGGTGAAAAAATTATAGTTCATGATCTAACACCGCGTGGCCCATGAAATATCTTCTCAGTAATCAGTTCTTGCTCTTGGTGGTATGGTCCATGTTATCAACATTTAGAAAGAAAATGTTATCGAGTTTTTAAAAGGATCAAAAACGTTTATTACACTGCAGGGTTAAACTTTTAATCGCATATGAAAAAGTACTTTAGTAAGTCTGGAATTTTGCTCTTGAAAGTAAATCTTTTATCTGGCGGCCTGACCACCTTAGAAGATAACCAAACTCTGTTTTACAATCTACGAATCTAATGCGTGATTCTTTTTTCTCTTTTTTTAAAATTTCATCACAGAAGAACACTGGTATTCAGCGGATTCTGACACAGAGCCTGACTCGTTAACAGCTATAATCCCACCACCACCACAGTCCGGATCGTCAAACAATTTGGACAATTGTTCTAACAACGGAAATAATCCGTCATGCGTAACATCGTCCTCTGGAGGGGAGTTTTGTGCGACAGTTGTTGATCAAGCGAATGCCAACGGTTGTGCTGGAAATTGTTGTGTGAATGGAAATGGAGACAGTGGCGATTGCAGTAGTGGTCAGACTAGTGCTAGTAATAATGTGGTAGGAAATATTTATACTAATAGTCCAAATGGTGTCAACTCTAATACCAGTCCAGACTCTTCCAGTGGTGGAAATTGTGTCTCATCAACGATTAACGGCTGTGGTGGGGGTGTTGTGGGAGGAGGGCTTCACCCCGCAGAGAATGGAACTAGCAGAATGGATGTTGTGTAAGTGAATTTAATTTACACCTAAAAAGTATTTACTCTTTATGCCTATAAATTATAGTTGTTATATTATATACTATTGTAGTGTAAAAAGTTTTTGAAGGTTTGGTTCATGCGTACGTCTCATTTTGTGACCATCAGCTAAGCTACAAGAGCCAAACAAATTGACGCAGAATGTATTTAGCACCATAAATCTCACTTAAAAAACTTAAACCAGCAAGTAATTATAAATACTTCATCTTTTCGTTCCATCTCTTCAGTTTGCTTATTTTGCTTGCGTAATTACGTCTAAACCTTGAAGTTTATTTGCCTTTTTATTTGCTTCTGTTTTTCTACCAATTTCATACTGTTCTCCATGAATTTGTTCTTGATGATTTTCTTGGATTAGCAACTTTGCAAAGGATATTAATTGCTAGTCAAAATAGGCAATGGAGTAATCAAAGCGGTACACGACAAATATAAAACACGCAAAAATTTTGTTTTGATCAACGGTCACCGTATGAAAATATACCGTCTGTTAGTTTTCATACTGATGCGCTCGCCATCTCTCAATATTTGCCCTTGGGATTACAAGTTTCGTATGCCGCATGTCGTATAAAAAGTTTGCATTGGAGCGCCAGCGCTATGATGCCCAATCCATATAAAATGAACGTTAATATCTATGAAATTTCATGAATCCTATTCACAATCAGAATACTCAATAAAAAACAACAAAAATGTACATAGTTCATAGTACGTTTTGTTACCAGATAGCCAACAATATGTATTTGTGTATTTTTATCACCTTGCCTTGTCAGTTTATAGCAATTGCATACTTGTATGTGACAGCTTCGTAATATAGTCCAGCAGTAAAAATGAGGATGGCCACAGGCAATCCAATTTTTATAACATGCCTTTTTATCAGTTGTTCACCATACGGTCAGGGTTGGATGGTTGTTCCTCTGGAAAAGTACACGGATCATGACTTTAGACAGAGTACTATAAAACTATGTTAAGTTGTAAGTTGAAGAAATATTAAAATTCTTGTCTACATTACTGCTCCATGCTATAAAGTTTAGAGCTCCAAAAGTAATTCTCATTCTGCTCTTTTCTCATTATAAATTATTTCAGCTGTTTATTTTTTCGCAAACTTCACGGTAAAATGTAAAGGAATGTTTAGTTTTAGGTACTAAATTGCAAGCTCTACCGTCTTTGTTCTGCCCGTGTCAGCGGGAGAGAGGAAAGATGTAAAAAAAATTGCACAAGGGAAGATCGTTGTCAATGTCTGAATATATTTTTCTAGCCAAGATAAAAGAGGGGAACTCAACCGTGCGAAACAGAAACAGGGGTTCTCTTAAGAAAGGGGGATGATGATGATTCATCTCTTTGGCAGAAATCGCATATAGAAAAGTGTGCGTTTAGGTTTTATCACTTCCTTGGTGGCGGTACACAATTACGATTGCTATATTCAGTGCAGACATTTCAGGGTGAATGTATTCCTCGCTTCTCAATTTTTTATTGGATTGTATCACGTTTACCGAAGTAAACTTCCACCTACTAATATGAGCTATTCCGCAAAAGATGAAGTAGTAAAAAAATTGTTTGGCGGTTACAAGGACTTATCGATTTTCTTCCGTTTGACAAGCATGAGTCATCGCAAAATATATACCTATTTTAGTAGGTTGTGCAGGAGTAACTTAGGTAGTCTTATTACGGACTGGTTATTGCAGTCTAAAGCAAATTGGTTTTATGACCTGCAATTTACAAGAGGTAGATTGCTTATAATAGCAAATCAGGCTTCCATTTTTGGAATGAATTTTTTCCCCTTGCAGATTCAAGAACGTGATAAATATTCAAAGTTGTTCAAGACATGCGTACACAACAACTTTGATACTTGTGAAAAGTTGCAGAATCTGGTCGTAGTAATAAAAATGTTAAACTTGCGAATAAAATATGGATTGCAGCTTGTCCAACACGTTTTTGCATATGGAAGCAAACTCATTGTTTTGGAATGCTGTTACACCTAAGGTTGAAGGTAACTGATTCACATCTTACAGGGAAATGTATTAGGTACATACACTTCCATAATATTTAGCTGTGCGCTATGCTACACATGAAAACTTAGCCCAGGTTTGAGTTATGACAAAGAGGATTTGATAAAGGATTTAGGGGATAATCGTATTATGTTGTTTGCAAAAACAAAATGACACTGACAAGGCGCCAACAGTGCAAAAATGCGGCGTGCTATCGATAAGGTGATATTGAACGTGGGTCATCATAAGATTATATTCATTTGCGGTAGGTCAGTCCTAATAGGAACATACTCGACGTGTTTGTCCTGATTAGGATTTACGTTTGAGAAAACAACACAAATGTAAAGTTTGAATGCTTATTTCTGATGTCAGCTATCTGTCAAACTCAATGAATGTTGTCAGTGCTTGTAACTGATACGACGATTGAAGAGGTCTGCTTGTGCAAACTGTTTTCGCAAATGCCAAAATAACGGTGACTCATTTATATGCACTCCAACCCAAATGTTTAATATTATTCCGGAGCGAAACCAATATTTATTCCACAAATGCATTCAACATATTCGTGGAAGCGGTTCAGACACAAGACACAATTACATATTCCAATGCGATTTTAAAGATTTTTCATTATCTTTTGAGAGTACAGCTATTTCAAGACAATGAACCATTATGCAAGAAATACGTCACCTGCACTATTTTTAAATGACTTGGGCGTACGCAAAATTAAACGAAAAGAAATAGTTATTTCAAGCTGTTTGTATAGCTGATATTTAAAAAGAAAATATGGAGTCAAACGTGAGTTCTCCAGAAAAAGGCGTCTGGGCGTATTTGAGTATAAGGCGGGTTCTGAAACCAAAGTGTGACACCCAGTAAGAAAATACTAGAAAAATAACATTAGGAATGCAAATACATAATATGCTGGCGATAATAAACTTTTCTTGTTGGATATTGCTATAAAAATATTACTATTTTTCTCAATTCTAGATCGACGACAATCATTCCAGACGCCCCAAAACCCCCAAAGTTTCGAAGAGGGCAGGGACTGAAAGACAAATGGCGTGAATCCTGGAGCCACTCTAAAACCTTATCAAAGAGCAACATGGAAGAAGAAAACCGTTTACTTCGCTGGTTTTCCCTACGGAAAAACTCGGCAACTCTTAGATTCCTCTTCTACCAACACAACTAATCATCGCCACAGTACACTTCCTCAGCTTACCGAAGAAGACTTGAAACGCATAAGCTTCATGGAAGATGAAGAAGGATACTGTCCCCGTCGCACTGTTCAACCACCCAGTCTCCCACCTCCACCCGCAGATCTTTCTTCGGATCAAATCACCCGGAGACATATAATCGCTGCCATTGTTCATAGTGAAAACAGCTACGTGGCTGCACTACAGCGTCTAGTCAATGTAAGCAACTCATTCGTTTTCAATTAAGTGCAATAAATTATTTACTTCGCCAACTTGCGCCAAAGTGGTGACAGGAGATCTTCTCCATCCAATTTTTTTGAGATTTTATATTACCGAGTTAAATTTTCTATTAACATTTTTTTGACGAGGCAATTTGAAAGTAATAAATTTTAAGTGAAAGCTTTTTGTCCGCAAGGGACCACTTTTTAACCGACAGCGCATCAATCACTTTGAAATATTCTTCAGTATGTAGTGTATCAATCTTTTCTGCAAAAAAAAACCAAGTAAAACATTTTGACAAATGCACATGTAAACCTGGATGGTTTGTCGATGTTATACAGCAGGGTGCTGCTACCAAAAGTATGTGTAAAGTATCAACATAAAAGTTTTGTCACGTGTCAAGTCACTTAAAGAGCCTCCATAAATTTTTCTCTGAAATGTTGTTTCCCAATGTGAAAAATTATCAGCACGAGACAATCTTTATGATGTGTTTTGCGTATGGCAAAAACGCATGGTTAAAACGCACGCCCGCATGTGTAAATATTTTTGCTGATTTCATGAATGTTTTAATCTATTTCTTTGGCCCTGCTGTTGAATATCTTGTTTATTTTACGCTTCCGTATTTTTTTTTCTTGCAGGAATATAAAAAACCATTGGAATGCAGTCATCCGGCAATGCTAAGTCATTCCAAGATATCTTCAATATTTCATCGTGTGCCTGAGATCCTCCAGTGTCACTCCTTGTTCCGCATTGCCCTCGCAGAATGCGTACGGCGATGGGATACCGAAGAGAAGATTGGCGATGTGTTTGTTGCCTCATTTTCGAAAAGCCTAGTCCTTGATGTCTACTCTGAGTTCATTAACAATTTTGGCACGGCGATGGAAACGGCAAAACTGGAAGCACGGAGGAAAAGTGCGTTTGCAGAGTTTCTCAAAGTGAAGCAGATGACGGCTCATGACAGACTCTCTTTGTTTGGATTGATGGTGAAACCTGTGCAGAGGTTTCCACAATTTATTCTCCTACTCCAGGTTTGTGCTAAACAAAATGATACATTAGCTAAAGCATAAAACAGGATTCCTTTCCCTTTCGTTTAATTTCTATGATGCGTTATCTCACTTTTAAAATCATTTTCAAATAGGCGTGCATAAAGGCTCATGAGAAATGAATTGAAAATTGTTTAGTGACATTATTGTCCTGAGGACATATATAATGGTAATTTACATTATATATCGCTCACCAAAAAAACAGCATTTTCAGAGGCAACATTCGCTCAAAAAGCCACCCAAATGAATGCAATAAAGATTTAAACTTGGGGCAAATTTTTAAAATGCATGATGCACGTATTTATCTTGACGAATGTCCATATATGGGAGCCCTTCATAATGATGATTTTAGAGGCATTATGTAACATTAGTGGATGGTATTTGAAAGAGGAATTAGTATTCAAACAGAGGATTGGGTATGCCTTTATAAAAGATGGACGATCAGATATCTCAAATTACAAAAGTGAGGGGTCAAAAAGTGAAAAATGTTTGTGATAAAGATCAGAGCGAATGCAGAGAGACTGAATAATTATGTAAGTATGGCCATATGAGGTTCCAAGATTAGTACTGGTGAGGTAAAAGGGTGGAGGAAAAGAGCGAATTCCTGTTAGAGCGTAAGATATGACATGATAGGGGTGATTTTTAGGTGTGTAGCTTGTCACAACCTAAAATTAGATAGAAATCTTTCGTAGGCTCAAAATTATTTTAAATAATGAGTAGAAGTTAATACTAAAGTTTATTTGTTTATGTACGTTTTTTTCTAGGATTTGTTGAAACACACGCCTCGGGATCATCATGATCGGATGTCACTCCAGTTGGCTCTCACACAGCTGGAGAGCCTGGCTGCGATGTTAGAATGAGCGAAAACGGGAGTCAGAGCAGTACCAAGCGTTCAAGGAAACGATAAAGAGTATCGGCGGAGGAAAGTTTGTTTTGCTTCGGAACTCAATGGATGACTCTAATAGAATCTTACTCAGACAAGACGTTGTAACCCAACTGGAGTTTGACGGGAATGGAGGGACAGTCGCCAAGTCCAAGTGTCGAAAACTGCTTCTCCTCAATGACATGTTGATATGTACCACGTTGCCTAATACCAACAGCAGCGATCATAATATCCTTAACAGAAAAACTAGCGGTGGACACCTAAACTCTGGAGGGGGAAACGATAGATAGCTCAAACTCAATGAATGGCAATGGCAATAATCACCATAATGGTGTAACAAACTCTTCATCTACTGCGTCATCGGGAAGCTCCTCGTCTGGAAAGGCAGAGAAGTGCATGTTTAAATGGTCATTTCCTGTGCGAGAAGTGGAAGTAGAGGATATATCAATTTCACCAACAATGAGCCGCTTCGTACAAAACTCAAGTGGGGGAAATAAAGGTACAAAAGCTAGTCCAGAGGATACAGCGTCAATAACACTCCTAGAAGAAATGCAGAGTTTGATGCATGACTATGAAGTGCTCAGCCGCGTCCTGACGCTTGTTCAAGCTTTAAAAACTTCATACGAGGGCTTAACAGAGGCTTCCGTGAAGGAGATTATGCAAGACATTCAACACCAAATTCAACGAAGAGACGAGCAAATCTCGTATTTTGACTCGTCTTGCTTAACCCTCTTACTAGGTTCAGGAAACAACAAAGAAAAAGTTACTTTCCAAATGCAAAGTCCACAAGCGAGAAACGAGTGGATTGAAGAGTTAAGACTGGCACAATTGGCCCTGGACCCGAGCAACAGTCCAGCTTGGGATATTCCTTTGGAATCTCCTTATCCCTTACACAAGTTACCTTTGTTTGTACGAGCTTCACCGGTGTGCAAATCCCCACATTTAACAACTGTCAAATGCGGATGCTACTTTACTCATACGTCTGTCAGCCAAACAGGCCGGTCTAAAATCCTCGACTATTTATGGGTCAGCTCTACTGATGGAATGTCCAGTCATGTTACAGCATTTAGATCCCAACAAAATACGCTTAAGGAAGTTTCTTCCTTCGACATGGTTGAGGAGAAGGTGAACGATCTCCTTTTCGTTATGGGTCACATATGGATGGGAACCGAAAGCAGAAAGTAAGCATGAATTTGTTTAATGAAATCATGACTCCAATTTTATAGCAATTTTACGTTTGGTGCCAAAATAGAATGAAGGGAAATGAAAAATATGAAGGAGCTCCTTGTTTTATATCAGTATTAGATAAGATAATTTTGGCACGTCGTAAAAATGTCTACTGGAGACAAAAAAATGAACTATGACTTTCATTAATATTAAATAACCTCGTTCTATTTTTGGTGTTTTTCTAAAGAATTATGGTGTACGACCCGTCCGACCCCGAGAAAGGCAGCATTGGTCATTGCCTGCTTAACGACAGCATTATCAAGATGATATTCTACAACAACGTCATTTATGCTGGCCTTGCCGACGGAAATGTTGCTGTGTTCACTGAACTTAATAATCCGAGGAAGAATCTGAGACCAGAGGTAGTTATCAAAGTTGGTCAGGAAAAAATAACTTCCATACTGGGATCCAAGGACAGTATTTATGCTGCATGTGGGAATGCCGTTGTCACCATTGATGCCAAGACACATACAATTGAGGTAATTCAAGCCGTGTACAAATCTGTTTACAAGATATTTTATGTCAACTCTGGTGCGTGTGAAAGTAAATTTTCTTCATTGAGGAAATTCCTTATATGGAAGTGATACTTTATGATGCATTCATGCAATGAAAGAAATCTCTGCCTAAAAAATTAATTCCTGCTGACATTTTGTTTTGTCTGCTAAAACATGATACTTTTAAACATCATGAGAGTTGACATAAAATCATCATCACAGATCAAAATTGCTTTAAAACGCTAACCTAGAAACATTGTTAGGTACTTAAACTTGAATCTCAACTGAGTACGTATTATGTTACAGAGAAATGTCGTTCTGACTCATCACAATGGTCCTATTTCCCACATGGCATGCTCTGGCGTTGGTCTCTGGATAGCCACCCATGAAAGCGGTACTGTGTGCCTGTATCATCTTGAATCCCTGCAACATCTTCAGGATGTAAGCATCGCTCCTAGTGTGTTCCGAACTGTACGCGACTCATTCCGCCGTGCCAAGGGGGTGTACGTGACATGTCTTATGGCACACAAAGGATGGCTCTGGATTGGAACTAACTTGGGCGTTGTTCTCACAATACCCCTGCCACGTTTGGAAGGTGTCCCGATTATCAGCACAGGAAATGCTAATGTATCGTTCCACGGATTCGTCGGTCCAGTGAGCTTTTTGATGCCATTGATGAAGCCTGCCGCAGTTGTTCTGCCACTAACCCATCAGAAGCAAAACGCACTCAACAAGCAACACGTCCAAAAAGAAATCAAGGAGAATAACGTTTCTAAAGATGATTCCTACATTGAAATGAGGTCGCCGATGTCGCCAGTGTCAAATTCTAGCTCCCAACCCGCTGCAAAATCACCCGAACCGGTGGTGCTACAATCGGATGATTTTGCTGAAGGAGAGCTTTGCATAAGTTTGAACAAACCAGGAAGCAAAAATGGTGCCGTTAATGGAGAACGATCAACAAGTGTCAGTTTCAGTAATCATACAGAAACTAATGGAACACCGAAAGGAACTGATGAGGTGGAATACGTCAACACGGGAATAACTCCAGAAAATGACGAGGAAAACAAACACAACTCTTTGTCTTCAGTTCCTTCTGCAGACTGCTCTTCACTAAGCTTTAATCATATCCATAGTCAAGTCGACGGAGGAAGCAGTGCTGGAAGTGACAGATCAAGTTGTAATAGCATGGAACGTGGAGTTACACCTGTATCCTCTGCCTCATCGCCATCCGCAAGTATGACCAACAGCAAAACACTAGTCGTTCTCCGGAAGAAAAGCTCCAAAGACAATGTGTTCCTTCGGAACTGTAAAACACTTCCTCGTGGAGGTCCAATACCATCCAGGTTCAGCATTGAATCTGACGTGTATGGCTTATACGGTAATCTCATCAACGTTCGCGGCCTTGAAGACGAGGGGCGCTTTGTTGACCCATTGTACGATGCCTTACGAAGAAGCGATCCAGAGCTCAACGCTCTAGACGCTAAAATAAGTACTCTTGACCGAAGACTGAAAATGCGTATGAGTCGGCCCCGATCCCTGGATTTGTCCAACTGGTCTGTGGATTCTAAAATCTCGGCGTCCTCCGATGAAAGCGTAGGACTTGGCTCGAGAAGCAGTCAACAAACTTCAGACTCCAACAATGTACCAATCAACTCCAACCTGACATCTTTGCGTAATAACCACTCGCCAGATGGAAACGTCAACGGGGGCAATGTAACCGATGCTGGAAAAGCGACCACCAACGGGACCAGCACCAATAATAGTTCCTCAAATTCAACCAACACTAACAAGAAAACAATGTCACGCCAAAAACACAAGAGCTCGAAAGGACCTCAGGAACGGACCGTTTTGGTTGTTGTGGGTGGCCGAGGATATCTCAACATGAGAACGCAGCCCCATCCTGACCATTTCTTGAGTAGTAACATGGAGTCAGAATCTAAATCTTGTACACATCTTACACTATGGCAAATGAAAACTTAGAATGGAAATATCCACTGAAAAAATAGATTCATCTATGAAAATCCTAGTGTTAATATATAAATACACAAGTGTACAATGTATGTTCATGCTATGATTATGCATACCTACCTACACAGATTAAGTATTTTTATTAGTGATATTACAAGTTACAAAGTAATAATTACTCATTCTTGAGGTGACAGGTGTACAGGTTACAGCCTAAGATGTTCTGGGGTTATGCTTTGCATGTTGCATTTAATTTATACGGCCATGTTTACGTTATAAAACTACTTTGACGGGTTCTAAAAATATCCCCTGTAAAAATCAGTTATCTTCTTGTGCGTTCAATTATTCAGTGTCACATTGACTAATGCCATGAATCTAGTAAGAAAACTTCTGTTTAAAGCAATCTTTACTAGTGTTTTCGCTTCATAATTGTCTGTGATACGGAATATTAGTGTAAACTATGGTTTGAATGTGTCAACTATAAACGATCTGAAAAAATCTGATCTGGGAGTTTTTATCTTTAAAACAAAATGTTCCATAAAATATATTTTAGCAGCTATGTCAATACCAATTGAAGAAGTTCTTTGTGAAAGATTTAGACTTTTGAAAATGTTTGAAACAAATCCACAAAACAAGTTGAGAATTTGGAAAGTTTTAAAACTGTTATGTATTTAATTTCAACCGAAGAGTTAAGATGTACCTTACAATATTTCATCGTTTACGCTACGCTACACATACGCTATATAACTTTAAATTATTTGAGTTGTTTATTGTTTTTATTAATGTTTTTAAATGTTATTGCTAATTTGTTTTTGTATACAATCATTTATTTAAAAACTGTCATTTTCCCCCTTCACATTTCCAAAAACGGACAACGGAGTAAAAGAAAATTATATGCTACAATAATATTGTTATACAATCTGTCCCTTCACTGGGGAGAAGATTCATCCGGTAATTCTTATATGTTGAGTTTTACAATAATCTGTGTCACATACACATAGTAAATCATAAAATTTGCATGTGCTATATAAAAAAATTCTGAAAAACGAGAAAATAATAAAAATTGTAACGAAAATGTTATATATATAATGTAAATTGTTATGATCTTGTTGACAATTCTCTTTTTTTTGCATCACACAATAAGAAATTACATCGTCATGTTACAAACAAATCATGAAACAAACATCGTCAATCGTCATGAAACAAATTTCACATAATACCATAGATAACTAACTAACTACCACAAGTATCTACTTCACTGGGAACATTACTATAGAAAGCAATAGGAAAACTATGAAAATTTCCAAGTTACCATGACCACAGCTTGCAGTGTTTCTTTGCTCAATATGCGACGCGATGTCTTTCCCATGACATGGAGGCAGCTGTCCATGTTTAACCAGCACATATCTTGAATAATATTTCCCAATGTGGATACTATCAACCTTGAAAACCTGAAGTGGGGAAAATATAACCTCTTGCTCAAAACGAAAATAAGAGTGGTCCCAAATTGCCATCGCAGTTCCGTTGTAAAATCCCTGGAATTCAAAGAGGGTCACTTCACTTGCGAACTCTTCTGCTTGAACAAGTGCTGCTGATGTCGACGCGAAATGTTGAAATGCCAAAATCTGCCCCTCTTTTAATTTAAAACTTAGGCCAGCCCCACGATACAAATGTCTCCATTTATCCTTCCACCTCTCTTCAGCTCCAAGCGTTTCAATTGCTAGCTGTAGCAGTTTAAAATAGGATTTCCAGTGATAATCGTCAATATCTTTTCCTGAGCAAATTTCTCTAGTATCTTTGTTAAAATCTGAGTATATTGCAGGATCGTCGTTTGTATAAGCTATAAGGGCAACGTGATACGCTGAAGGAACCGTTTGTACCTTAGAGCTTTTGGACGTGCCGTTAAATATCTTTGCGCGTTGCGTTTCATTGAATTGCACAACCGCAGCTTCCCATCCATCTTTATAAGATTTGTTCACTATAAACTCCTTTGCCTGGAGGGCAAGAATTTCCGATATGCTGCTGCTAGTCCGCATTGAAATGTTCATTAATCGTGCCATTACCATGTCAACGTGATCAAAACTGATACCATTTTCAGTGTCCACAAATTTTGTTTCATTTGAAGACGCACCAACATCATCATGATATGCGTTGAAGTCAGAATCTTCGAAATCTTCGTTTGATACTGTCCGGTTAACTGAAAGGGAGTGGGGTCGCTTTCTGGAACTTATGTTTCGAACATGATTATAATCACGATGTAGACGGGGCGCCGTGTCCTATATAGGACACAGAGGAGGCACATTCAGTTTGGCATTTAGTCGCAACTTATGAACTTAAGCTAGTTATGTAATGTGTAATGTACCTATGTATCTTTTTTATTAAGTGGCTTGTTTTGTTAAAGGAGTGCTCACCTGCATTTTTGATAAAGCATAATCGATCCATAACGTCCCCAACACTAGTACAACAGAAAAAGAAACCTTCATTTTACATTTAGATTCCAAGTAATTTGCATCTACAAACAGCTCGATGGTCTAACGTGTGGGAGGCTTCAAGAAAAGGATATATTTCCACAGCGGAAACTGTTCACAAGTAACTCGAGTATGCTTGAACTGGAAAGGGATAAATTAAGGAAAATCGCAGGACTTCGGTATGGGACATCTACTGATATTGCTACTGATCTCAATTAGCGGCTGGGTTTATGGGCCTAGTATGTCCTGATGATGACAATGATGTTCTATGAATCACAGCGGACAATTGTTTTTCCATCGTGGTCACATGCATTGGAACTGCTAACCGCACCTTGCATTCCACCGCATTGTACTACAAATACAAAAGTCATAAAAAATAAATCGTTGCAACTACTGAATTAAAGAATGCGAATTGTTGCAGATATAACGTTCATATAACACGTGAAAATGAGCTCAATCGGTTGAACGGTTCAAACCCTACACCGATAACCACTTGGCCCAATTTGAACCCCTCTAGAACCCCAGAGGGGAAGGAATTGGAACCTGCAATTTTGGG
>JAAXOA010000452.1:0-23701 GCA_036561885.1 Salina celebensis
AATACAATAAAAATCTCTCTTTGTAATGAAAAATATATGGTACTATGGAAGAAAATAGATTAAGTCCGGCGAATCATATATTATTTTTGAAGTCCCAACAAACTGGAGCATTGCATTCTAGGCAAAAATTGAAGGAATACTCGTCTCATCGTTTTCAGTTCCTTGTAAAATCATATAAACCGATGAAAATATATGTATGTTTAAGAAAGCCACACTACAGGAGCTGGAATAAAATTTTGGAAAGGAAGTGGATTTATGTATGATGCCCATATATTTTTGGAGACTGTCACTTAAAAAACGTCATAGCAAAATAGAAAATCATTTCAAAAACAAAATAACAATGCAGTATTTTTTGAGTATACCTACGTATAGTTTTCACATTTGTAGGGACTACATACCCAAATAATTTCAATGACAGATAGCGTAACACATTTTTTGGCTTCGTCTGTAATCTGTAACAATCAGGGAGACATGTTGTGAGTCGAAGGGATGTAAAATGTTTGAGTTTACCAGAAAGAACAGTCTACGCTTCATGACCACCGCACTTCATTACAACAATACATATCCCATCTTGATCTCATTCTGAATGTAGAGTGAGATGTGTGTGTACCAAAACTCTTACGTACTTCGTTACGATTATTATTTTTTATTGTTGTCCAATCTTCTTCTCGAAACATTCATCAGGGTGATATTGTTCATGTTAAACTACTTCATTCGCTCTGTTTACCCGTTTTTTGGACCCTTCATGAAGTCGGGGTTTCCCTTTTCCGTCTCTAATGCTCCGTAACTTGCTAAGAATAACTAAAAAAGTTGACATAAAATAAATATAACATTGTAGTATATAGAAAGGAGTCTCATCATTCGTCATACGATGTGTAATCTTATTGAACTTGTTTTCCTTCATCTTCGCTGACTACTTTTCTGAGTTTATTAGAGTGAATCAGCAAGTCGTGGGGAGTATTGGGTAGGGTTAGGAAAAAATGTGTGAACGATTCTAAAGAAAATTGTTGGCATGTATGCGGGAATAAGTTTTAAAAAACGAAATTGTATTTTTATAAAGTGTCATTTGCATTGTTTGTGCAAGTGCATATAAAGTTTACACTTGCTGCATCCAGTCGTAGGCATAATATTTGCCCTTTTCCGGCTTGCCAGCGCATCCATACAACTTTGTCAGGCATGCCATGTAATAATAAAAATCGGCCCAGTAGGCAAATCCTATTGAGGCGATATGTTACACAAACACATAAAATATATGAACATGAAATAAATGATATGGTGCAATGGGGAGCAGTCGGCTTTTATTCGACTTCAACAGAATTGTTTTCTGAATGATCTTTTTTTTTGTCGCATCTACATAGTTTGGTCCTTGTAATCAAACTAAACGGCATTAACAATGTACGAAAATAATTACTTTCAAAGAGTGACAACACAACAGTAATTAGTGAAAGTACAATATTTTTTCAACTGTAGGCAATTCATAAATGATGAACAAAGCTACCCAACAACCCTTGCAGTAGTGTCGATTTACTGTTTTCAAAAGAAAACAAACACATTTCAATGCTTAATTTTGAAAAATTTAATGAAACCGTTTAAACCTCGACACTGCTCTAGGGGAGACTTTGTATTTTCTTTATTGGGTTTGCTGTAATGTGATGTGGTTCATACTTCATTTTGTACTAAATATTCTGCGTCCTTCACAACAAGACGGAACAAGGATTGCACGAGGGGTTTCAGTTCTCCCAAAGCTGATGATCACGATGATCATTACAGTAAAATCCCTTAAGAGATTTTCTTTTTAAATAAAAAACCTTGAATACGCACACACATACGCAAGACTTGTCTGCGACTTAATTTCTAAATCATCCCCGACAGGCATCATCTCATCCAGCAAAGCTGTGATATAATCACGCTGCTCCATCCATGTCTCTAATTCTTCATCATAATCAAAATATGAAATGGCTATAAAAAAGTGCAGTAGAGAATGAAATGCAAAACCGATCGAAATGGCGTGTTCAAAATGAATATTTCCGAGTTTTTCTCCCTCCCAAACTAGATCATTTCATTTTTTTTCCTCCTCATTCCCTCTTTGTCCCACTTAATAAATTTCATAATCCTACACTTTTCCAATCTTGGCGAGAAGCTTTACCTTTCAGAACAAGTGTCGTTAATGCATAAAAGTGTGATGGAAAAAATAAACTTTTATACGTAGTATGAAACATGTATGCCTGACAAAATTGCATGATAAATAGATATCAAATTTACTGCTTCTATCGTTACGATTATTGTAATTATCATTTGAGACGATCATGCCTTTAAAGTTGGTGTTGATGCCAATGAAAATTCAAAACGACTTACACTCCCAAAATCCTACTCCTCCCCTTCGGCGTTGTTTATAAACATCCTTTTTTCCTATTTCATAAGAGTATCATGTCAATGAAAAGTATTAGTACGCATGAAGCAATTATAGCAACGTGATTTCACATCGTTTCTTCCTTCTTGCAATCGTACATCTCAACCCAACTCTGCTCATCCCAAAGGATTATTGAATCGGATGATAGAAAGTTTACACACAACGAGAGAAAAAGAGTTTGAAATATTTTTATGCTTTGTTAAGCTCAAATTACATGCTACCAGTGAGTATGTTTCGCTTTAAAACTTGTGTATTATAACTTTTTTTTTCTCTGCTGTCTCGTTCTATTTTAATTTTTCGTCGCATGAGTACAGGCTCAATCCCTAATTCACCTAATGAAATGCAACGGTATCTGGAATGATGATGAATAGGATTTTCAATAGAGGGTAAAACCAGTGAGATGAGTTTCAAGCTGAAAATATAAGAAAGAAATGATGATCGTCGTTGTGTCAAACGAAAGAGGATATTCTGTAGAGGACGTTCATGATTATCATGATAAAATGACATTAACTGCTGCCGTTGCTGCAGCTATTTGGGAAAAAAATCCTTGTCGAGTAACATTATCAGGCGCATTAAAAGCATAATGCTGGGATTCTTGGAATTACTTATTGCCACTTTGAAAAAAATAACGTGGTTAGTTCCAACCAGCTCAACTACTTTATATTCGACATTTAAAAAGATGACTACTCAATGGTGGTGGTATTAAATGTGTGCATCACTCACTTTGCAGCAGTACCAGTCAATCTTTTTTTTCTCGTTCCTATCTCAATCGTCCATCTTAATACCCCATTTCGAACATCCAAAACGTGCGACTTCCCTACTTCTAATACAACTAAAAGCTAAAAACCATGCAGCTGGTAGTCCTGGTTTCCTAATCTGATCGTCATGATAAACTATTCACTTATATCACGCACTAAGGGAACATGATATTTTTAATGTTAGCAAAATGTTTTAAAAACTCTTGGTGCATCTATTAAAGTAATGCAGAAGGATTAGAATGCAAGTTGATTAATTGAAAGTGACATGTTTGATGGCCGATGGGTGTTAGATGGGACACTTTTACGTAAACAGATCAAGTTCAATTCTGTTATTCATTACAAACTTTAAGACAATGATACTAATCAAAATCATGGTATGGTGTTAATGTTGATCCCGGTGAGTCTAATGTTTTACGTCTGAAACGTTTATATGTGTTAGAATTACAATGATAGAGCTATAAGTGTCAAGATACATTCTCAAGCATAGTTATAGTTATAGCCCAGGACAGGTCATTCGTGGAGTACAAACCAAACAAAGAACCATGTATGTGTCTTGTACCAGGAATGAATATTGCAATATCTGACAGTTGTCTGATAGTAGCGGTGTTTATCGCTTAAATAAGGGTTTCTGAGTAAATACGGAATGTGGTCGTTTAGGGCGTTTTGTACTGTTCCTAGAATAAATTTCTAATTCTTGTTTCGCGTAAACAGCCAGTGGAATTAAAGAGGACGTTTTATTGAGTTTATTGTTTATTCCTATTAGATTTGCAGGTTGTTGACGATGTTGTGTAAGATTAGATCTATTTACGTCAAATATGTACTCTTTGGACAGTGAGATGAAACAGTAACACAGTGAGGAGACTGGTGAAATATATTAACAAAAGGCAGTTGGGCGTACATGTTAGTATGATTGCGAATGTGTGTTTTTGAAACTCTGTAAAACGTCATAACACTGACACATTCTCGTGTCGTTGCATTATCATTTTCAATACCACCAGTGTTTTAGTTTATTTTCACTCTCGATGAAATGGAAATGTAAAGTGAGAGCGAGTGAGAGTTGGAGAAAGATAAAGATGAATGGCTTGAGGGTTATTTGCTGAGAGGAGGCCAACCAGAAGGGAGCGGAGGAACATGGTCTTTGCATTTACAAAATGAAAATTTTACTCATTTGAGTTGCAAAGGCGATAAAAACTGTTTGTCTGCTTATGTTGCTGTTTTTCTCTCATCATGTGATGAGATGATCTACTCGATTACTTGATACAGTCAGTTTATACCGTCATTTAATACCTCTGGAATAGACATTGCATGAGTGAATTGTCCTCTTGTACTGAGAAGACTCATTTTTCACCGTAGCCCCTTTGAAAACAAAGACAAATAAAATGTCAATAATTTCTATTATAATCATTATGATTATTTTGTCTCTTTAACGGGAATGAGGCATGTTGTTGACGCTTCAGGCACCGGCGTCACACTTCAAACACTAAAGTACTTTTCCGTTCTCAGCAACGAGCGAAGAAATGATCGGTTGTTGGCTCATGTCAAACTGAATAGTCCCAGACACTACTTCGTAGCCCAGATATATTCAAGTGAACGGTGCTTGTGGCATTCGCCATATTCTATTAGAGATGAAAACTAGAAGAAAACATTCTTTTCAAGGAAATGATATAACCTCTCGCATTTTTTTTGTGTTTCACTTTCATTTTTGTTATTTTCCAAGACTCTCGCTCGCTGTTCAGTTATGTCAATATCATATTGAATTTCTAGTTTAAATATTATTTCAAAAGTTTCCTGTGGGAGAAAAAGGTTCTTGGACTTCGCCGAATGAAAATGCCCCAAGCATAGATTCTTTTCATATGAGAATGAGTGCGGAACAGAACTTGAAACTGATGTCACAGAAGGGTGTTTCCATCAAAGCGTCGTGCGCTATGTAATTCTACAAGCAAACTATTTATCCGAACTGATTATTGGGTATCATACGAAATGATATTTTCAATATTGGAAGCATTATAAGTCCTTGTGCAAAAGGTACTTTGTTTATGACTCCATTTACGTTTGCCCTGCTATTGAAAATTATCCAAGTTGTTTTGTTCCTGAAATATAATCCTTTGAAATAATGTTTCATCTATAATAAACTAGTAAAAGTATGGATAATGGATACTTTGAAGTACTACCAATCTAAGTATGTTCATAGCAACAGCTAAATGATATATATAATTGAACATGTCAATTGCATTTTACGGATTCCTATTCAAATATTATTGATGTATTTTTGTATACAGCCGGCTTCGCATATTCAAAACACATCAACCACTGTATGCCGTCTCTTCCTGATAATTAGAGAGAATGAATAAGAAGCTGTAGTAGTGGACCGTTTTCTATTACAGTTTTTTGTTGCACTGGTTTCAATTAGAGGACATGTAATAGTATTACTTCGTGAAAGAAAATCATTAGGAGAAACTTTGATAGCATACAGCACCCTCCATTGTGCAGTTGCCGCGTTAACATTACCAAAATGATGTATTATGAAAAAAAAAATGTAATCACTGAATCTAAGTGAATGATGATGCACACTTGCCAAAGCCGTACAAAGTTGTCCATTTAGAATGGTTGATGAATACGACACTAGTATGGATTTAACAGTGAAATCCATGTAATTCTGACATATACAACTCAACGAAAGCAGTAGGAGCGACTAGTATCATTAGCTAATATTCTTCATCATTGCGACTTTATAAATCAGAGAGAGCTTCTCTTCAATCATCTCTGAAAGCGAAAATGGAATTTTCCTTGTTGTCGTAGAAACTTGGCTTTGTATAAACTGAACAGAGAGAAAGAGAGGAGTATGACTTTAACCTGGGTATAATACCGAGTAGCTTTCTTTCATTTCCTCCCGTCTGTTCACCAGTCTATTTTGTTGTTTACCAACTTTGTCCAGTTCTCCTGTAAATAATATGTCCTTATTTAGATTTCCCTGTGGACAACACACGTTAGATCAACAATATGTACTGGGGAGCAAAGCTTTTCCGTCCAGCTCACTTTCATTCACACAGGTTCCTGTTGTACTTTTTATCATCAAATGCCTGCCAGTCGATTACTGTGATGTTGACTGTCCGTGCGGTCGTTTTTTGGCAGAGGAGCTAGCAACAAAAAAAATATAATAAGCTTACTCTTCAAACGACAGACGTCTTTGTGATATTTATGAATACAAATCCTCCTGGAAATATCCTTTGAAGTTGAAGGTACTCATTTTCATTGAGCTGTCCACTACACTCCATGATTTTGCTCAATGCGATTTATAATTCATAATAGGTTTTCAAATATCAATATTTTATCAGTCGTTGATTAATATACACACGATGAAAAACACTATTTCAAACGAAGTCATGATCAAAAGTTCTTTAATGTTGTACCCAACTTGTTTTTGAAGCTCAGGTCTATCATAATTTTGTTGTAGCCTTTTGAACGCTTATTACTACTAATTGTCCAATCTTCTGAAGTTATTTCGACTGAGCAATCAAACCAAACTATTTTTTCGAAACATTTTGCAGTCATAAGCATAAACGACTTCCTACAGGTGTGCTTCCATTCAGCAACAAAAATGGTAATTTACATCTTTATAACTCCATTCAAACGTAGTAAACAAGAGTAAGAGTTCCAGCGATGAAAGGTGTTAGGATGGCAACTGCAGAAAAGGTAACCCAGGTTTTTTTTACTTTCAACATTATCTAAACAGGAAACATCTCATTATCCGTTTTTACATGTGTAGCAATAGCCGGTACAGGAAAAAAGCGAACTAGTGGGACATAAAAAAGGGTAATTTTGTCAGTCATTTCAAAGCTATATAACTCAAAATCTTGTTCCATGATTTTAAGTGTATTAGCCGAGTGAAAACGGTTTCATGGGAGGCTCCATTGATACTTAATTGTCGAAATAGTAGCTGAAATTTTCAGTAGACTAGTCAAAGGAACAGTAAAATAGATACATCCCAGTTGTTTTTGATGTTAGAAACAAGTGTTCACCACATTTTCTCTCTATTTCGTGTCAAAAAATGGATGTTGTAAAAGTTATTTCAAACACGGCGTATTATCCAAGGAGCTCATGTTGTTTCAATAATATAAAATTCATAGCATATATTATTATAGCAACCATAAATAAATACACTACGTATTATGTAAGGGACTTTATGAAACAGTAAAAACGCTTTGCTATGAACTGTGCGTATCTAAGTACTTGCCCTGTCGTCACTCAACAACTTTCCTGTTACCGAAAGGCATTATATTGATCTACAAAAATGAAATCATCGTCAATATTTGGACGTATTTAAGTATCTTTTAAAAATACCTAAAGGAAATTAAATTGCTTGTGTTAAGCAGGGTTGTGTTTTGGGATAAGAAGGCGATATCCACATAACATTTTTTGTCCCTGTCACAAAGCAATTATGTCATGTTCTTGTCATTTCAGCTCGTAAAAAAGCTTTCCTGAGAGAAAAAATCAACTTCCCAGCATCCGCTGCCAATTTTAGTGGCAGCTTACCATGACCAAAGAGTGTTGATCTGGAGGGACAAAAAAAAAATTTTGGATCCTATCTTTGTTTACAAAACATGTGTGGATGCATAGAAAGAAGGTTTCATTAAAAATACTTGGATTTCATGGCTTCCGTCACAGCATTTAATTTTCAATAACATCACCTTTCTATAAGCCGCTACAGATAATTGCCAAAAAATGTTTCGAAAGTTATGAAAGTGCGGTCGTCTGGAAGACTAAACAGATTCCGTTTATTTCAAAGTTCATAAAGGGAAAAGACAGGAAATTTAAACCGTGGTACTAAAATCTATGAAATTCACTCCCACAAACGTTATATTCTCATTTTGACACAGGAGAATACTTAGCATCGTTGAACATTGAGAGCAGATGCAGACCGTTCCAGACGCGCTTGTTTATGCTTTTCTTTTTCAAGGAATGGCAAAATCTTTAAAATTGCAACAGGATATGAATAATGTTATACCCAAATGGTGCAAAGCCAGCTTTCGACTCAAGGGACTTAAAACACAAATGTCACTTAAATTTGGCAATTTTGGTTTTTCCCTTCGAAATTCACACTAATTACAATGAAGTTCCGGGATGTTGCAAGAGGACGAACGACGTAAGGGTTTGAGGCTTCATTAGAATGCTGTCAAAGAATGTGTGGATACACGATGTAAAGTTTAAGGTTTCTAAGTGGTAAGTAAACCTCATCTCAATAAAACCACTTTCCTTAAGCAGTCCAAGTTATGATTCTTTTCCCAACGCTCCCTATACGTATAATCATCTTATCCATTGGGTATCTCGAGACTGATCATAAATTTAGTTTATTATGTCAGTATACTACTCTATTGTTCACTCCATTCTTTGCATCTTACTATTAAGGGAACCCCGTTCATAACTGCGTTATCAGTGTTGGCTGATGTTGAATGTATGCCCACATCAATGGCTCGATAGGGACTGCTCATGAAGCACTTTTTTGGCTCGTACATTTACCACAAAAGAATAGCCCAGTTTTACTACATCACAAATGTTTAATGGGCTGGTGTGTGTTGTTCCGCTGAACTGACTTGTACACACATGCACACACCAAAAAACTGGAGAAAGAAGACAAGGTATTTTAAATGAAAAATGGTTTCTAAAGTGCAAGCTCCACTCACAGAGTTCTTTTGACATTATCTACACCTCAAATCATCACATTAGCAGGGTAAATTCTCGCAGCAAGGAAGCAGAAAAATAATCTCATAATAAAACATACGGCCTGCTATGCAAACACTACCACACCACCACCACCACTGCACTGCTTCGTGATGGTTGGACCAGTCTAGAAAAGAGAGAAAAAAAAACAGCAAAGTGAAAGAAAATAGCTGTAGTAGTGATAGTAAGAGGTAGTGGTTGTGAGGTATTAGTGGCAGGAAGAGTGAAAACTTTTCAAGTGTGCTAGAATCAGGAGAAACTGAGTTATAGTGTTAGACCACCTTTGTGAAATATCATATTATCACAAAACATTCTTGCACATACTACATACTAGTATTAAATATCATCTCAACAAGAAAAAAAAAGGTTGCATGCATATAACGCTCGTTTTTGCTTTCCTTTAACTGCTTCCCCGCCTCTCCCTTGATTTTTCCTGCTCGCATACAGGAAGAGGAACTGCAAAGGAGAAACTTATTACTACACAGCAAGAGTTATTATGGGTAAAAAAACTGATGTATTATTGTGGAGTTCATGTGATGTAAACAAAGTAAAATACCAAGACCGAGTATGAAGGCATTGAAGGCCTGTACATAACGTACATTTGAGCGAGGTCATTATGTTGTTCTGCAACATCGAATCACGATAAAAGCTTTCCACAACCGTATTTATATGCAGCAGTTATAAACCGTTTTTGTCCTGTCGTATGCGTTTTTCCGTGTTCATAATGCTTGACTTTTTATTAAAGAAAAACAGTAAATGGGAAGAAGGCCTGGTACATAAAATGTTTAAGTAACAAGTAACCTCTGGTTGTGCGTTTATTACATGAATTCAGGCACGTCAGCGGAATAAAATTTCATGAGGATATTGAAACGGAAAAACGGAGAGAGCTGGGTGTTATAAAACATGGGCAAGGTATCGTAATGGGTCTAAATGAAAATGAACGGTTTTATCATGCGTTTTTTTTGTTCAAGGTCTTTTTAATCGAAAGTGAAAATGAAAGTGAAAGCTTACAAAGTATAGGCCAGAATTTGCATGCGGAAACACGATTAAACCTTAATAGAAAAAAACGTAGAACGTACAACGAAATATTGATGCATTTTTTCTGAAAAATACCATGAGGTAGATGGAACTTCATTGAATACATAAGTTTAATGGATGATTCAATGTTAACACTATTTAACACTAAAATGCGTCGTGTATTATGTGAAAGGTAAGAGAATATTTAGTTAGTTGAAAAGTGTCAATCATATTTATCTTAAGTTTGTAAATGGCGGCAATCAATAAATGAACTTTAGTGGAACATTGAACTAGTACATCCACAATATATATGAACGATTTAAAAAATCTAAAGCAATGACTGTAATCCTTGAGTGGACTTATTTCCAGCAACTGAGAAAACAGTTTGGAAAGAAGTTATATTAAAAGAACAACTTCGTTCAAGGATTATGAGAATATGTTGTCGGTAAAACTTTCACTCTAGCGCTATTTTAAGCCTTCAATACTTCATATGAGTAATATTTCTTGGATAAGCAAAAAAAACAAGAAATCAGATTTATTTCCCCATGCTGCCGTCGTCCCATGCTTTGATTTATTCACGAAGTTTCCTTTTTAGGCTATCTATAGCAAGTGAACCTTGACGTGACAATTCACGAATTACAACGTACACAAGTTTCCAGTGGGCGCCTCTATTATTATCAAGTATATTTTTATTTTATTTGTGGAAACATCAAAATATCGGAGGTTGTCCATACTCCGTTCCCACAGGTTCAGTCACAGGTTCCCATATATGGCCCGGTCGCCTAATCTGCTACGTAGTTTTTTCCAGATACCAACAAGATAACAATTGTTTTATGTTTTTTATATATAAGTTAGCATTTATGAAATACATAGATGACCTCTTCATCATAAGATAATTTAACTAATAGAGGTATCGTTTTTAACGATTCTTCCAAATTGATCCTATCGGTTAGGGTCGGTTTGACATCTGCCAAGCTTTGGTAAATTTTCAGGAGCCTGCCGGACGTTTCAAAGTGTCAAATATGCGTCAATATGAATCCGACATTTCTTTTGTCTATTTTGTTTTCTCTCTGAATTGAATACCATCAGCACGCTTACCTTTTTCCGCCTCGTCTTTTCATGGAGAAAGGTCAAAAACCCACATAACATTATCATACTATGATGATACTGTAGCTTTTTTTGAAAACGTATAGTACTGTGAATCGGACGTGGAGCATCTGTCCGTTCCCATTTTTTGAAACATGCTGACTTCGCAAACGTATGTAAATAAAATACGGCAACTATGAGCCTTAGTACGGAAGGCCTGTTCAACCTTCTGATACTATTCTCAGCAACAATATCGTCCATTCCTTTCCTTTCTCTACTTACTTTCACTATGACAGACAACAAGCGGATGAAAGTTGCGTATCTTTGATGAAAATCATACCGAACACATCAGTAAAGTGAAAGTAATGCCTTTTGGTATTTTTTCTTGTTGATGGTTCTACAAAGAAATAATGCGGATCTCTGAGTGTTTTTTATCTAACGTCGCACTTTGTGTCTAGTGGAATCCATGCATTTGAATGTTATCATATACACAACAGAATGCATCAGTTGTAATTCACAGCGCTGAAGCGGAAGTACACCAAAGAGGAAAAAAAAGTCAGCCAGCAAAAAAACGACCAGATAGAGGAAAAAAAGGTGTTCGTTTGCTGTGCAGTGCAAGCAAATGGCATATTTTTTGCATGACTGATGTTGAGCATATTGGGATATTTCCGCAAAAAAGAATCGGCTTCCTTCTGTTTTCGGCCATTTATTCAGAAGTTTCATACACTTTAATGCTGATCTAGTGGAATATTTTATTTTTATGGGAAGACTGCCGAATCAAACCATATTGCATTATGGCTTATTGAAGAGCATTTCATCTTTATCCCGCATATTCAACTAAAACGAAATCCAGAGAAAGGCTGGAATTTCAAATTTAAAAACAGAAAAGACAACAGTCGTGGGCTAGAGTTTGGCTTTTAGAACTCCCTTGCAAAATCTGATGGACTGAGTCTTGTATTTTTTTGTGGGTGGCAGCAGGCCGGTTGTACATGTGCAACTAACAAAAGCTATACCTAGTCCAATAAAATAACTATTGAATTATTTTGGAACATGTGCACGTGCAGAAATCTATTGACAGGCTCTTTAAAGTCTCAATTTTTATTGTATTCCGAAAACAGCCAGATTTCCCTGGCCTTTGAGACGACAAAATTGATTTGATATTCGTACGTACGTTTGAAAACATTTTATACTAAAAACTGACGCAAGGTATGGATCGACATGTGTTTTATGACGTCTTATTTTTACCATATTTTGGCCATTATTGCATTGGGATAGAGACATACTAAAAGACAATCGCATTTAACGTGTGATACGTGCTCACCAAACGGTGAGTTAGATACAGAACTCACTTTTACAATCACTGCAATATAACGTATATTCGTAGTAGTTTCAATTTCTACCCGTACAAAGGTACCCCACACGCTCCATCCGGATGGCGTACGCATTTCCGTCGAAGCTAGTGAAATACTATAATATGGACTGAAACAGAGAAAGCTGTAGCACTAAAGGCCAATGCCAAAGTTAAGTAAATCAGTGAACCGTGGCATGTGCTTCTGTTCCTGTTCTGGGAAGCTCTATACTTTCACGGCTAATACTGAGCATTTGTTTGGCAGACGGAAACCGGTCCGTCGAGTTTGAAAATGTTAGCTTTGGCTTAATAGCGAACGGTTTTAGAAAGCAGAAAACAAAAGTCGCATTGCAAGCAAAAATGTCTTCACGAGTTATGGTATAATCAAATGAATATATGAGCTTGTTGAAAATGTGTATCGATTTTGCTTTTTTACAAAACAATTGTCGATGTATCTTGTATGGAAGAAGCTGTATTTTCTGGAAAGATGAACTGGATTGCTTGAGTATTAATTTTCCTTAAATAGCTTCTGATGGTAAAATGATCAACCAATGAAGCTTAAACCTTTAATGATGTATTTGGCACCATTGATAACTTCATTCATAACCAAAATGAAATATTGTACATACATATATAACATATTTTTCATATATACTTGGAAACCATTCATGTTAGATTCTACTCGGCAATAAATCTAAGCACGTGATTGTGATAACGTTATAGACCTTCATGACAAACTTCGACAATATTCTGTACAATGATAACCGTCGCTGTTTACGCTGTAATGTGGAAACTAATAAGAAGTGCGTATTGAGCCTTTGATTCTGAACTAGCTACGAAGTGTTGCCAAACCTCAACAGAAAGGAGAAATGTGCAATCTAATATATGAAGTGTAGAAGAAGAATCGTTATCCACTGTAGTATATTTTATAGCTTGAGACATACGCAATTTTGGAGGGAATATCTATGAACCAGGATAAAACGTTGGCACACTATCGTCATGCATCGAGAGTTCCTTTGGCAACCACTGCTCATTCTATAAACTCGTAGACACTAGGAATTGCCCGTATATTACTTGGGAATACACTGAAAGAGAAAAAATATTAGCTGGATGTGTCTAAAAAATTTACTATTTGAAAGAAGACTAGTAGCGGATGTGGGATCCTCTGCAGGAATATCTTCGCTGGAGGGAGATATTCACATTCGCATAAAATGTATAACAATATAATCGTCTGCGGGACAGAAACGGTATGTGTTGCAAAAAAAATCCTGAACGGAGATAAAACGGAAAAAGAGATCAGAACTGTAATACTCTTTTTTCACTTGCCGCATATCATCATCTTCGTCTTTTATATACCATCATCTATTCTACAATTTTTGGATTGAACATTACATTCTTCTTTCCCAACAGTTTCTCCAAGTCTCTTACACCAAACTCTTATTCTTTTGTCTTTCGGTTGGGGTTTTCTTCCGTGTTATTCATCTGGTCTTTTGTGATCGCATATCAGTGAACTCGTTTATCTACACCCTACTGGAGTAAGAAAAGCGTGAATTTTTTGGTGGCCTGGAAGAAGAAGTAAACCGACATTTATTGAGTTTTCCCTGCTTCACGAATAAAATGTATGGAGACACACAACATTAGGCGAGACAGACCACACAGTATGATCTTACTAGAAAAAAATGTATATTTTACATACGGCTGTCAACGAATTGTTTTACGCTGGAAATAAAATATCCACCGGTAACACATCTTTCCGTAGATTTTTCTTTAAACACTATTTTCTCTGTTTGCTTTTCGTTTTATTCTTGCGACATCACTAGAGGTGCAACTACATAAAATTATTTGTAGTTTTATGGGAAGAGAACATGAGATAGATGTGTAATAGAAAACAATAGTTTCTCTGAATTTCCGTTGAGTATTAAAATGCTTGAAATCGAATATGCATAAAGATTGCATCTGGATATCTTTTCTTCCTTGAGAAAACCATAAAATATCCTATCTGACAGACTATGCTCGAACAAGACGCCCAAAAAGGGAATGAGATCGATCCAGGATTGGATTTATGGATTTTGGGGAAACCAATACTGCTTTATTTCCAGTTTAGTTACTTAGATGATGATTATCTTGTGGTATCAGATGTCCAAATTATTATATGAATTTTGAAACCAAATTATTACATAATATTAAGGAAATTTTTACTGGATGGAATGCAATTTAAGAAAAATCCTGCACTTCTTTTGTTTTAAAACATTCAGTCTCCTTGGAAATAATAACAAAAGATTGTAGTAAGGACGGATACTGGTTACATAATGTGCAATAAAGGCTTCTTATGAATTCATTTAACTTCTTTTCGAAAAGTACGAACATTTTTGGTCGGATTTTTCTCTCACATGCCTAAGGCCATAAACAGGATATTAAGTAACTTTCTTGCTAATCTGCCAAGTGAACATAAGCCGGAGAATTATTTATCTAGGATTTTTATTACTATTTGTGAGTAGGGAAGATTCCGAGAAGAAAACAAACCAAAACTATTTACCAGTCGGCCAGTTTTTTGTACCATGGTTTCCAATTCACAAACAAGATTTACGTTGCTTTTGAAAGGAAATTGAGAAAAAGAGTTGTGATTATTGCTGTTATAGGGAAAGTAATTTGTTTGATATGTCTCTATATTGATACACGTATTGAAGAAATTGATAAGTTGCAAGTTCTAACTTTAATAGTAATAATATTAGTAGTTTGCAAAAACAAAGAAACCATTTATTTCCTACTGCTTTCACTTTTCTCTTAATCTCAGAAAACAAATGTGCACAAACAAACGACAACAAAGGGAAAGAAGTTACAAAGAATGGATAGAATGGAAGAAAGTTACAACCAGAATTGCGAACAATTTACTCCTACTCGGCATGAAACAAACAAACTAATTGAATCAATCTAAGGATAAAAATGAGGTAAATGCATAAGGTATAAGAGAAAATTCATGAGGGGAGTGAAAAACAAGACCAGATAGTTAATATATTTTTACTTCTTCTATAAAGTTCAAATGAAGTTGTTAGAGCAGTTCATCTACAAACAGTATGATCAACATCATTTATACTTCATTACAACAGAGTAAATATTATCTTCTATACTCCCTTTCCTACAAGTTGCACTAAAACCCCCTCTTTTTTATCACTCAAGGCAAGAAATAGATATGTGAGTATCAGTATTTTCTACTAGCAACATAAATTTACGAAAACACCTTGTCAAACTTTAGCTTTGTTTTCTTTCAAGAAACCAGTCCTCTGCTTTTATAGCGTTTAATGCTACCCCGCTGAAGTCTTAAATTAAAATTAATAAGTTAGACTCAAGTTCACCCCATGCAGTCGACATTGTCAGTATGAAAAAAAGGTAATGTGTATTCCGAGTTTCCAGTATTTCAACTCAATTCTGGGTTGATATTTGTGAAAGCAACTAATTTTCGCAATCGTCAGTGCACAGTGCAGATTTACATCCCCATCTGTGACATACTTCACCTATTTATGACAACAAAACTTATTCTTCTCTCTCAGGACGTTTTTAGTACAAACTCATGGAAAGTCTTGTCGTGTAGTGTATACATTCTGGCATTTTCATTCAGAATTGTTTGCAAGTTTCTGTATTATGTATTATTCTGAAAGTTTTCCATTCAAAATGTAGCGCCTGCATTGTACCATATATTCGTGTTGTGTATTGTAGTAAGTTACAACACAACGGAGTAGCTAACTTTGAAAATACGAAAAACCACAAGAGGAAACATAAATAGTATGAGTAGCAACTCTCATTCAGCAACGTCGACCACTTTCACCGCACCGCATAACGCACACATACCACAACACTTGCACTCTTTTCTCAAAGCCTGAATGCACCTTACGCCAAGGGTAAAAGCAAAATTCCGAGTTTTTACTTTCACAAAAATTACGAAGAAAAGAGGCAATAACAATATCAAATGGCTGGTTGATGGTAGTGGCAAGTAGTAAAACTGTATAGTGTTTATATTGCTTGTCTGTAAAGTTGTTGAAGTGGTGCATAGGTTTCCTACTTTTTGGTAATTAATTACTTTTACCGCCGCAACATCCAAGATAGCAAGAAAGAGTAAAATTCCCTCCTTTGATGGAGCCAAACCCGAACCACAACACCTTTTCCACCACTTTCTCCGTAAAAAAAATAAACTACTCAAAGTCGCAAGCATCAGAAACGATGTAAAGTGAAAGTCCGCAGACTATTTAGAACGGTTTCTTTTACTTACACACTTTCTCAAAAACTTGATCGTCTGTCTATGATGTCTTTTTTTGTTTTGGTTACTGATTTTAGCCCGGCGTGGTATTTGCTAACTACAAGTTTTGTTGTTGTTTCGTGGTATCGTGGTTTTTCGGCTCTCGTGTAGTGCACCATATTGTTTCAACTGTTATTGTCATTACAATGAGAAAATTAAACCTTAGAAAAAGTTCTCCAAACTATTTTCTCATCCAAGGTGGACGACTTGAATGAATATTTTTACTCTAGGACAAACTTCGCGTTTATATAATTACTGTTTACTACACCTCCAACTAGTAGAGCTACTTGAGTGCTTGCCTTTTTGTTCTTCACTTGTCTAGCCCTGGTCGTCTCAGGAGACAAACAGTTAATTGCAGAGTAATGATAATAATTCTTGTTGGTAGGTACTTCTTCCATCCATACATTTTTCAGGCTTCCTATCACCCCATTTAGCCAAAATTATTGCTTCTTGTTGCCTTCTCGCCAATGTTCCTTCGACCAAAAGTAGCACTTCAAGAAAACTTTTTTCCTGGATAGAGAATAGGAAAATAATTACAAGTTTTTCGTGAAGGCGAGACGGAAAAAGTTGTTGTTATTCAGAATGTCGACAATGAAAATGAAACGAAAAACGCACGAAACATACTTTTCAGGTCAATTATTTTTAGGGATAAGAGAAATCGTGGTGAAGGTTGAAGTGAAGGAAGGAACGAATAAATTAACGTCCCATCAGCGACACAATCATCATCATAGTCGTCATCATCAAATCGTCTCATCTAAAATCCATTCTTTTCCTTTTTCTGCTTTCCTCCATTCATTTCCTTCCCTTTCTTTTTTCATCTAGTCGTCTCCGATGCACTCTTTTCCATCATTCAAGTAATTGCTTCCTGTCGTCTTTTCTTCACCACTAGTGAACTGAACAACTTCCAAAAGAGTGAGTACTCCCGTCATTAAGCATATACCATAGAATAGAAAACCGGGAGAGGAAAAAAACACAAAAAAATCACGATGACACTGATGGAGAACACCGTATTGTGTCACTGATTCCTCACAAGTACCTTTTCCTTTTTTTTTGTCTCGTGGATCATTAACATTTTCGAAATTCTTTCGACATGTCGCCGTGTTTATTGACTGCTAAAAAATGCGAGCGTGCAGTTGGCATTCACGCAGTTCCTAATCGCTAGCAAGTTCAACAACTACATTCCACGAATCGTCGATATCCCTCAAACTAAATGTTATTCTTGTTTGAATAACCTCTACAGTTGAAGAGACTTCGAAAGAGATGTAATATGTAATTATGTTGTTTATGCATCTCCACAATTCGGCTTTCTATGAGCCTGCACCCAAAAGGTTGCCAACCTTTTGTCAGGTCATAACAAGTAAATAAACCCATAATAATAGTAGCAATAATAAAAAAAGCAGATACCAAATGGACAAACATTCTTAAATTACAATAGGCTTTCTTTCTCATAAAACGGCTGTAGCCATAATGCAAAAGGAGTACCACAAACGACAATCACACAACAATTTCATGGTGCGATACTGCAATACATTTTTTTTAACAAAAAAACAATCTTGCAGCATGACTTCCATTACATTCACTCCAAATCCTGGCATTCATTCTGCCGTGAAGCTATGTAAATTGAAGAAAGTATGAGAACAATAGGCAAGTAATTTTGGTGTAATAGCATTCATGATAATACAACACATGTGATGTTTCAGAGAGAGATTGTGATTTGGTGCTTGAAACAGCGTATTGATGTTGATGAGTAAGTAGATAGGGAGTAGTGCCGTTTCAGTTGCTATTAGAGAAGAGCCGAGAAGGCTTCTAAATTGTTGGGAACGTCATAAAAAAGCCACACGCGGATGGTTGTTATTACATGAAATGACAGTGATATTCAAGGAACATTAAACTGTATTTGCTCCTGTACTCTGGATATGTTTTTTTTTGGTTTGCCATTTTTTCTATGCTTGGCTAGCCACAAAGAAAAGAGAATGAGATGGAGCTGGTAACTACTTTATGAACAACTGTGAGGATGCGAAAAGGAACAACTTAAAATGAAAATATCAATGGAGAAAATTGCTCTAGAAAGATATGAGTAGAAGGACGTTGACAATGAAAGGAGCAATGGTGGGTCCATTTAGTGAACTAAAAATATAACATGTGGAAGCATTCAAGCATATTCGGTGAAGACGATGTCGACTCTGGAACGACTACAAACGACTAAAAACTCGCATTATAATACCGTGAAAACGATTCTGCAGTCGACAGGTTCAAGATGAAGCTGTCGTAAAATAGTGCCCACGCTTACTTCAGGTAAAACACGGATATGCACACAGTTGTCCTTTTAAAAGGGTGGTACAAATAAAGGATAGTTTAAAAGGGAATCATAGGCTTTAAACTTTTAAAAACATAAAAATAAACTATATTGGTTGTATATCAACCAGGTAATGACGGGTGGTAAAACAGATCTGGCTACTGTCCAGACAAAAATGTGTGAAGACATTATGTGATGTTAGAACGCTCTGGTTGGCACAAAACCTTTCTTAGACGGAACTATAAAGTGATCTAATTCAGTGCCAGGGTGGGATCCAAAGATATGTGTCCTCTATGTATTTATCCAGTAGGGCCGTGAAATTAAGTTACATTAGATAGAACCAGACCTTTTCAGTTGTAGGTGTTTTTCTACAAGGTCTTTCTGCGCTTAAGAAACTAGAAGCATGGTATCCAAAAAAGTACCAAGTATCTGGACATAGCGTTATTTGTAGGATAATTAAATCTACTTCTATCGGATTACTCATTGTCAGCCACAATTTTTATGCAAGAGTACCAAATTTCAAGATAGGGTTGAACGGTGCTCTTAATAAATGTTTATTCTGAACGTAACAATAATAATGAAGAAAATAGATACGTATAGGTTGTCCTAATTCATGTTTCACCCATATTCGGCCTCTGCTTTCCGTCTACTCCATATTCATCGATGTTCCGTTTCTACATTGCAGACAAACAAACCCATGGATGTGATCATATCTCATACAACGCACATGTTTCTGCTCACTTTCTCTTTTTAGTATTATGTTCGTCATACAATATATCTTCATCACTGGTTACAACAGGCATAGTCGCGAGTAGGCATCTACAAACGATACTAGCATACTTTTATAGAAGAGGACAGCAAAAGTATTATGCAACTTCTCATGTTTCATTCTTGACAATTTCTATTCTTTTCTTGGAGACTCTCAGTCTGGGTGAGGTATGTGAGGATGCTACATCCGAGATTTATAGCTTTTTTTCTAGCATCATCATCAGAATCAGAATGGTGCTACTAATACGGAGCAGGGAAAAAATCCTTAAGCCATCTCTTTTCTTGTTGTAGTCATCCTTCTCGTCATCGGTCTCATAATAACTGCGAATACACATTTCCCACGAAAATTTCGCCTGTGACTACCACATTGTTACCGCACCATCACCACTGTCTTGCCTTCCTCATTCTTTTCATCGTTGGGTTTTACCATGAATGTATGTTATGAAGCTATAACAATAATCGTCATCATCTGTGTAAGGGTACGGGAAGAGCCATACGGTTTCCACAAAAGAAAAGAGCAGTCACGCACGCAAACAGTTCTCTGCAACGACAGTGATCATGGCGTTGTCCCTTGGTAATAATAGCAACCATACGACTACAGTTCAGAATCTTGTTCATCTTGCAAAACTACCAGCTACTATCATCGTTGTCGTCATCAATTGCACTTTCACGAGGAAAATTCCTACGACGCTGTTGTTGTCGCCATAGTATTCTTCATGTCGTCATTATGTGCTGTTTGTGTACTCATGAATGCTCAAACTTGAGCCGAGGAAACTGCAAATTGCCATTTCACATAGACGTCCCATATATCCAGCTTTTCATTCGCTATCTTACCGAAAAAAAAGAATCTCCTTAAAGAAGATGGATTCACTGGATAAAAGAAATTTCGGTTAATACGTACATCCTTTCCATAAAAATTCAACATCCTTTGAAAGTTACATTAGACAATGGATATTTTCTTACCATGTCGCATGAAAGAAGCAAAGAACGTATTGACATGGACATTTTTATACGTATTAGGTTTTTTCGCTGCTCATGGCTACGATGTGTTAATGTACCACCACTAGACGCCGGTGAAAGTATCTACCAAAATAGTTCTGAGGAAGATTTTAAGATTAGATTGAAAAGCCCAGAGAGAAAGCAACTACTTTTTATCCTTTTTGATGTTGATGGTGTTTGCAATTTTGTCGCTGAAAATTATGATGATGAGGAGAATAATTTACGCATCGCATGATTAGATAGGAATGGTCGTCTTTGTATAATTCAACATCACATCATGCTCTGTTCTGCGAAAAAATCCAACTTTTCTTAGTCGTCATCCTTCCAGAAGCTACCAATGTTTACATGTATACAAACTTTGTTGTATAAAAACTGACACGAGCTTAGCTTAGGATGTGTGTTGGGCTGATGTTGACATTGGCCGAAGTGAATGTCATCGTAATAGCTCTTTCAGGTTTAGTGACGGCGAGAAAAGCAATCCTGCTAACAAGAAAGTAAAAATATACAATGTTTCTGGATTGGTCTTTAAAAATTGGCCAGTTAAAGTTTTCATGGTGGTCAATTTAGCCAAAACTATTAAAAACTGAATATTTTGGGAAGCATTCCTTTCCTAACATATGTGCTTGATAAGATACTTCATTCCGGTGACAGCAGTTTTGATATTGTGTTTTTCTTTCATACATCATATCTCATATCTTTCTCCGAAACAACAATTTTAGCTTTAAACAGAAACATTCCATCAACGTTGGATGGTACTTAGAGTTTTTAATTTGGAAAGTGTAAATATTTAAAATCACTTAATACACTTTAAACTTTTCTACTTAACTTAATTATAAACGTCGAACAATTTCGTCCATGACAAACAATCCCAAAATAACCCAACCATTCACCTCCCTTTTTTAAACCCGTTTTTGTATTTATGACATGAGAGTGATTCTTAAAAAAGTGGATATTATATTCATAGCTCAATCCTCATCCTTGTAGACATAGTGCATCGAAAGTCCCTTCTGGCATCCCACGTGAACGTGAGAATAAAAGTGGTAAACAAACAAACAGAAAGTTTCACTTACAACTTTCTCTATTGCTCGACTCATTCTGTCCTTAATTCCCACAGCGTACACAATTTCAAGAAGTCGCTAGAAAAATGTTTTCAAGAAGATTGCCTACATTGTTAGAAAAGCCATTATTTTTCTTTAATGAAATATAAACAATACGTCCACACTAGAAAATGTTTGCTCTGAATCTTCTGAAAAATTCTCAAATGCTACTTGCAGTGTCAGTTATGCTGGGCTCAATACTTAGACCCCTACTTATCCAACTTACACACGAGCAAACGATGATTTTTGTATCAAGTTTAAGCTAATATCTGTCCCTCCATTAACAGGGAAAGTTACATATGCCTTGCGCCAAATTAGAAGAAATTTTGGCATAGCTGAACAAGTTGCGTCACGAAAACAATACTTCTCTAACCTCGGTAGTCAGTCCTTAAATGTCCACGAGCCTCGCAGAATTAAAGTAAAACAAAATTGGATTACAGTCATTTCAGTACCTATTATGCTGGTTACAATTCGTATTAGTAGTGCTCCATTTTAAAAATTATCAACCACAATTTATAGGAATAATACTCCAAGATATTAAAATTTGAATTAGTTTTCCCATCCGTAATAATCGCAATATATCTTGAGCTCTCAAAACAAACTTAAGAAACAACTGAAGCATTTTTTATATATTGATCGTATTGAATTTATAGGAATAATACTCCAAGATATTAAAATTTGAATTAGTTTTCCCATCCGTAATAATCGCAATATATCTTGAGCTCTCAAAACAAACTTAAGAAACAACTGAAGCATTTTTTTATATATTGATCATTTTGGCGTCTTGTTTCCTATTTAAATGGTAGCAAAGTATCAACTATGTTTACATTAATTTATTTTTCCATCTTAGATCGTGTTACGAAAAACTAATAAGGGTTCCTTATAGCCTCGTGGAAGGTTGAAGGAAAGTGTGTGTATGAGTGATATGAAAAATAACGTTCTTGATACTAAATATTTTTGACATGGTTAGGGTGTAGGGTAGTATTAACAACGTTACACGTAAGAGGTATGCATCACATATCAAATCAACAACTTTTTCATGATAACCAAAAAGTTTGTTAAAAATTTCCGTGAAAACCTTGTTACTAGATTGTTTACCATCTTTGAAGTGCCATGGTAACAAGTACGTAGAGTGCGACGCGATTGCATTAGCCAAGCTACCTAGTTAATAACATCTTGACGAAAATATGCAACTGGAGCTGTGTCAATTCCAAAATTTTTCCTTTCCACGTGTATTTTTTTCTCTCTCTCCAATGCCTTTTTCACCCTAAAAATGAAGTCAGCTTTCCCATGTAGTTTACTCATTTATTACTGCTAACAGGATACACGAGGATGGAAGAACTAATGTAAATATTAAATGTAAGCAGATATACCAACATCTAAGTGCCCTGTCTGAGCAACGATATCTTTCATGATTATGATCACCAAGAATAAGAAGCAACCTTCTCCATCTTTTTTTTTCAGCTTTTCTCTCTGCTTAAGTAAAAGCAGAAAGAAGGTGGGGTAGTCTAGTCGTCAGAGAAAAAAATGTAAGTCTGATACTATCGTCATTATTAGCTGTGTTTTTTTCTTTTTCCCCTTGTCAACATTACCCTCTCTTGGTTTCACCTCCCACTACGCCTTTGGGTTGATCGCGGTCTAACTAAACACTCGACTCATGGTAAGAAAAAGTATGAAAGTCAAGAAGTACGAGTGAACTGCATTAACATGATTTCTTTATGGACCATCTATTTGTTTTGTATTCTTGGGATGGGTAGACCATGTTCAGGCATTTACAGTGAAACCACTTTCAGTTTAACAAAAGCTCCTTTACATCAAATCTTTTTGTTGCATTAGTCAAACGAAAAGCGATACAAGATGGTGAGGACCATTGATTCATACATAACTAAAGATTAGATAGGTGAGTAAGTCGA
>JAAXOA010000453.1:0-23656 GCA_036561885.1 Salina celebensis
TAGAGCGTCCAAAGACGCTTCTGGAATGGTATTCTAGCTTATTACTATTACCATATAAATAAAATTACGACACCTTGACCCGTAATCCTCTTATACAACAGTCTGATAAACACACGGTATTTTCTACAACCTGCGGTCTCTATTCCAGCCAACATATGCAACAATGCGGCACTGCATTATAGATTTTAATATTAAACAGGAATGCATTCAGCATTTGCGTAGTTTTCTCAGTTTTCGCATTTCAAACTTTCACGTGAGCAAGAACCTCGACGCCAACAAAACGCACCTTTTATGTACTCCTTCAAATAATATAAACAATTTATAAATAAAGACTGCATGATTTTAATTAATTCCTTTGATAAAGAAAGAATTTTCCATCCATGCTGACATTTCGGAAACAAATTCATCAGACTCAAACCAGTCATTGGTGAGCTTATCTTCATCCATCATTAAAATTCCGGAGTAAAACGTGTTACCCTAGGAAAAATCACACCAAAAGCTGTAAGACACTTCAGCAAGTAAGTGGTGGCTTAACTGGCTTAGTTGTAGTAGCCATTTTGAAGTACCTGTACTGTTGTTAGGGTAACGCAGTCAATGTAAGAATGACTGGACTCGTGTCCATCGGTATGTAAAAACATTCAATTACACAATATTTATTCACCAATCCTTCACAATTTACAATTATGCAAACGGCTTTCTAGAAGCAAGAAAAGTAGCTAAACAAGTGATGTTATAAATACTTCGCATGTTACAATTTTCATTTATGATATTATAAGACCTTCAAAAAACTTGTGATAAAGTGGTCAACTTGATTTATGAGATATGAATGAAAAAGTATTACATAATCCAGACTTCGGATCATTTTAATACCATTTTATTATAGAGTACATTTAGTACATACGTTGAACATGCTAAAATTCTATTCTTTGAGTTATACATTCTTTGAATGATGCATATGTGTAAAGTAAGGTGTAGTCAAATAGACAAATTGAATTCGTAGAGGCTTCTCATGTGAAAAGTGATTTTGGGACAATTTTCCCCGTGCCAAAAGTGACACGGTCTGATATTAAAACATGGAATAAGACAAGACCAGAGAGAAAGCCACGGGTTTCTATTATACTTTTGGGTTTGCAATGAACCACCGCAGTTGCCATCATCAGACAAACCTCAAGCTTTCTGCTGTAGCCACAGCGAACATGCATATCGTATTGCATTTTCATTGAATCGTTGCTAATTTATTGTCCCTTTGCACATTATACATCACTTTTACGACATTCCATTTCACATCTATGAATATGTACAAAAACAGGTTTTTCCAAGAGCTGCATAGTAGGAACTCTCTTTTTATCCTTCACCCGCACAAAATTTATTTTTATCTCAGCCTTTCATCGTGAAACGGCGAATTAGGGTCCTGTTGTATTATATCTTTTATACACAAAATACTACCCGTTGTAATCATGGTCCAATCTACTCGTGAGTGAATTAGAATGGAACAATGCAATTTAAATATATATAATTGCCTACTGTAATTTTACATGTCGCGTTTTATAACATGTCTATGCGCCCATGAATCAACTAGTATAACTCTGTACTAAGCTTGCCCACGGCGGTAGAAAATGATAGGAAAATAAACATTCAACACATGCTTCAATCAGTCTGTCCACAGTTTATTGCTTATTTATGAGGGAAAGTAAATCGGTGTGAAATGAAAACCAAACTGTGTTGTTTTCTTTTCGGTATGCCTTTTTTACATACTCAAGACCGATCAATTTACTCATGTAATTTCCGGTAGAGTTATCCTGCAACGAAACAAATACAACAACCGCAACAACAAACGCTTGGGCTTAGTGCAGTGGAACAACGATTAGTTGAAAATGTTCGCGGCACAGTAGAATAAAATGCACTCCACTTCTACTTTCCAGTCCACTAGGCTAAACAAGGAATAAAAGTTTTTTTTTCTTTCTTTTTAAAGCCAAACCTCCTTTTCCTTTCCACTTTCTTTTTCCTTTTTTTCCTTTTACAAAAAAATGTTAAAGGAAACCGACATGAGGTACACACATATTCACACAAAAAAATGTTGCAACTTTTTTCTCTATATTTTATAGCTAAAAGTAATATCCATAACTTCTCGTCAACTATCCCAACTACTCTTTCATTTTGTTACTTTTATTGTAACAGAGAAAAGAGAACAAGTTTTCATCCTTCTCACATTTAACTCTTCAACTTATTTTCCATTCCAAGGAAAGAAACATACGAGCAAAAAAGGAGAAGAGACTAAGTACTGCTTCTCTGTACTGAATAGCCGTCAATTCAAACTTGCTTTTTAACCAAATTTTTTCTCTCTTCGTTTAGACGTAGAATATTTGCACAAAAATACGTTAATGGAGAAAATAGGTGGAGGGAAAGTTAGAATAGGGACACAATATATTGTCACATTTTATACATAAAAAATAGATGTGGAAACTACGGATGAAACATGTCGTTTACATACAAAAACCATCCACTAAACTTTCCAGATAGTTTGCTGTCGAAAAGAGAACCGATCCTCTGTTGATAAGAAAGATACTTCAATGAGATTTTTTTTGCTTGCTGGCAACAGAATCCACTACTTTCATTTCGTTTTATATGACGAGTTCAAGTTGGCGTAGGAGCGTTAAAACTTTTGTAACTCATACGCCAAGAAATATAATACCTACTTGGGTTCTGTCTTTTTTCGCTTGTTAGGTAAAAATAGGGTCCCAAGATTTGGGATATGGTTACGTAGGGGTTTCCTTGTGGCTGTGTATATTTTTATCTGTTTAGTTATCGAAATTGAAGTTTCGATGGTTCATCACTAAAAAATAAGAAACACGATATGATTTTTTTCAACGTCATTTTAAAATGGAGATGTTTGGTTATTTACCAAACTTAAGATAATTTTCAGGTGAAAGTCCTTTTTTTAAATGTAGTACGTTCATGGACTTACGCTAAAGTTAGAATATGCGATGAATTCGTATGCAATCAAATCAATTCAAGTTTGCTTGTCTATATTCAATGAGGATTAGGATAGTATTTTCAGTAAACGATACCATTTCAGAAAAGAATCTTTCCAAGCGACGGATGAAAATCGCGAATCATGTAAGTTTTGTCGGCACGCGAATCTCCACCATGTAGACAAGTTGGATTCCAAAGCTATCATGCATGCTATGGAGGGTTTATAAAGACCTAGGTGGGAGAGGAAACCGATTATGATAATTTTATAAGGAAGCTAAGAACCATACCGACCAAAAGCATTGAAAGATATCATAACAGTAAACAGTATCAAAAGATGTTGTATAGTACTTTAGGGAATTAAGGTTTCGCAAAGGATGAAAACAGAAAATATCCAAGTTAGAATCAGCCATTTCAGTAAAAATCTGAACCATGCTCAGCTTCAAATGTATCAATGTCCTCTCAAACAAACTGACATCTGGGTCTAGAATGAAAGAGAAAAAGAAAGGGAAACTGGGCAGGGAATGTTTACCAGGGTTGCAACGTTGAAAAACCTTTTCATTTTGATGATACGGATATAGAATGCTGAAAGGAGATATGGAATAGAAAAGTAATGAAATAGTGACTAAAAAGAAAACCTAAAAAATAAGTGGAGGCTTTGGAATAACATCATCGGCGTCATCGTCATCACGCACTTGTAATAATCATCATCAAAGCCCATGCTACCTATACACACACACACAAACAGCACACAAAACGCAACTTTAGGCGAAAGATACTTTAGAAAATACGAAAAATCTCATATTGCAATGCCCAGCGCATGTGAGTCTTCAGCTAAGTGGCTATTAGCCGATTCCAGCTGCACACGGAGGAAATCAACCAATATACTCATTTTATTTATTAGTTAAGTCGTACCTCGTTTACCTTCCTGAATAGGATTATTATAGCAATGGATACTATGAAAACGATATGATGTCGATTATCATGGTCACAGTTTGTGGTACGAAGTTTCTATATAAAATATCTCTTTGACAAACTCTGATATGAAGTTGGCCTCATAGTTTCAACAACCTATCTATTTACTGAAAATGTTCTTAAAGAATGGTGTAGAAATTGTCTGAATAGTGTATAAATGTACTATAACTATGTAAGTACCTTGTTAGTGCTAAGAGCGTAAAGATGATGACCAAGAGGATCGACAATTGTATCCTGTAGAATAGGGAAGCCAGGGTCCACCTCAACATCCTCATAATGGTCCACTCGACTCACGGATGAGAGCAAAATCTGCAGAGAAAAAGAGTTTACAATTATTGTATGTTTTCAGAAATAAGCCAAAATAGGATTAGTTGAAGGAACAAAAACTCATTTATTAGTATCTATTTTGTTTTGATTGAGCTTACATTCAATTTTGTCGACTTTAAAATCTAAGTTTAGTATAAGTTTAAATATATGAGACCAGTCGGAGCCCACTAACAGAAAATTGCAAAATACATCAAGACCAGAAAAAGTGAATAGCTCAGATCAATCGACCTATAACTTATAACTAGTGAATTTGCCAACCATAACAATGTCAATTTTGGAAATTCCTAGGGTCAATGTGAAAATATGATATGGTTTTATTAGTATCATTAATGTGCCCCTTCTGGGGACACTTTTCATACAAAAAAAAATCTTCTTGTGGAAAATTCGGTATCATCTGAGATCACAAGTGTTTTCAACCATCAAACAACCATCAGCAGCAACATAATCATCTAGTTAAAAGTATAAGAAACTTGTTTGCGAAAATTGATGAAGAAGAAAGTAGATTTGTTGCTACCCAAACAGTGAACATTTTGTTCCATGCCTTCAGCCTTACTCTTCTTTCCAGCCAGGTTCTGACGTTTTTGCCATTCGTTGCCATGTTTCATATTATACATACAACATAGTACAGAGGTTTGGAGAAGACGGATACCAAAATTCTCCTAGTAACAAACTGAGGCAAATGTTGAATTCACAGTGGGCCAAGTAAATAACTTTTCCATTTTCTTACATGTTCTACAACTAAATTTTTTTCGTCGTACTTTCAACTTTTGGGAACAGCAGTAGTGCACTCTCTACATTTTTTGTCTTGTGTGGAACAAGATGCTTGTTCGGTTGACTGACTTGACTGTCAGAGAGTGAGTTCTTCTGGGGAGATTCCAGAATTATGGGTGAGCTCTTGTTCGACTTATTGTAAGGTACTCTATCGCTGCACAACTTGCCAATTATGATATGTGTCTCGTTTTTCAGCTCTTTCTTCTTATACTTCTTGCTGTATGTAAGTGTTACGATTTTGATCACTACTAAGTAACGGAATATAAGGCAGAAATGTACAAGTCCCATCTGCTCCCAGCCAAAATGGTTTACGTTTCCTTCCACCATATCCCGAAATCGTTTGCAAGACAAGCATACCCAATAGAAACTTGCAAGGTTTGGCGTCATTTGTCATCTTTTGAGTACAGCATTGACCAAAGCTTACGTTTGTGGTGAAATGACAAATGGCACAGGTAATCTCCTTAGTATTTAAGTAAAATAGTTCCGTCCTAGTTCGAAATCTTTTGTAGATTTTTTTTGCACCATTATGTAAAACGTGTAGCATTGGAATGTTTTTGTACATCAAAAGTTTGTGACTCAACATCATTTTAAAAAAAATATCATGCAAGTTGAAATTGAAATTGAAAAGGCACCCATTCAAAAATTCTGGCCTTTGACAAAGTATATTATGACAAACTAACACAAGCAAAGCACATTCGGTTCCAAACCTTGTTTTTGTGCCTTTAACACGTTAAATTGTCTTGATTTAAGTTGATATATACCTAGCTCAACTAGAAAAACAAAAGCGTTCCCTGACAAGTGCACCTTAGCCCTTCTTAAAAGCATTCAGTATGACACTTTCGCCATAGAAATAAATAACTATTATACATTTTTTACGGTATGCGTAAAAGATGTGGAGATATGTATTATATTCCAACTTTCTCCATGAACATTCATTGCTCAAATACGTAAGTATATCCATATCCATTTACTTGTATGCATGCATGTGTCACGGGCATCATTTATAGCATTCAGTCATGCATGTGTCTCAAGAGACAAGATTAATAGGGACGTAGTTCCATAAGAGGAGGAGGACGAGAACAGCATTTGCCTCGGTGAGTAGAGAACTCAAACCTGTTTCATTCTCCAATTCCAATATTTCAAAATGGCATTACATACGCACACATTCAATTTCAATAATAACCGTAATAAGCAAATGGGAGGCTGCCATGAGTAGGGTTATAACTTTGCTGAGCAGACACTTATCATTATAAGCCAGGCTTGCATATTTTATTACACACAGTTTCACTTCACCGCGTATGATTTGATGGCAAGAGTAGTGAAAAACAAAAAGACCTTGCTGTTATTCCTAACTGCTTCATATAGAAGACAATTTGTTCAAACCTGATATAAAGAATCTAAGTAAAAGCAATTGATGGAGAGAACTCGCCTCCCTTTAATAAGGTGATCATGATGCATGGCTTGGTCGATAAATGATCCCGTCGTTCACGACATTACTTCATGCCGAGAACGAAACAGATCTCTGATAGAATTTTGTTATTGATTTATTCAGCTGACCATTTCTATCTTTACGCATTATTTTTCTCAATACATTTCTTCAGGAAATGCTTCCAAGCGGATTTCGGAATTCACTTTATATTGGTTGATGTACACCGGATTTTTAATTTCGTACAAACAGAAGCTTTTGATGAAGTAGAAAAGAAAGCATAATCGATTGCGTACCGTAGTGAACGTACGTTTTTTTCCTTCAGAGATGATCACGACGTTAGATACAGTACATAAAATGAATAATACGGATCAGTATCAACTATCATTATGATACTAATGCCCTTGTCATCCACCGTGGGTGGTACTGCCACCATCGGATTTTGAGACAGCCATGATCACAAAAGCGTGTAATTTTGATGAAGTAAAATATTACTTTCGCTTGAAATCGCACTCTTTTTAAACATGTATATGGCATCCCTCTTTACCAGTTGCTCTCTCCCTCTCTCTTCATGTTCCAGTTCACTCTGTACACACACGATTTTCCCTCTGCCATTTCCATTTATAGTCTAGCTGTATCATTTTAAAACCACGTAATTGACTTTACGTACATTACCATACAATTCATACGGTGCATTTTATTTTTAAATTGTATTTTTATACTTGAACGGGCCAATTAACCACGACAAATGGATCCGTTTATGTATTTTGCTTCATGCTTTAAGTTAAATGCAATGTTTAAAAATGTAGCTCCAAAACTACCGAACTGAATGAAAGTTTATTAGTTGTTTTCATCATGAATTATGATACAACTTTAATGTCAGGTTTAAAGAGTAAAATATCAAGCTCATCATCATCACAATCAAGATGGGAAAATAGAAAAGTCTACCCCAACGTAGCGCGATCAGGAAAATACGACTCCTTGGAACTTTTTGCTCAAGACATACACTAAAAATTTCAACTAACAAGTGTTATTTGTTGGAACTGGTATTAATGTTTAAACAGTTAGTTATACTTGGGGTTAAGTCTGCATTTGAAAAGCAAAGACTGAATACAGTCATCGTAAGTGAAGCTTTTAAGTAGTAGTTCTAAGCTTTCAGAATTAGTGCAATAAACTATTCATTGGTTTACATTATTGCGGACGGACAAACAGAGTAAAGTATACACAATTGGGCTACATTTCGCTACTTAGTAAACATATCACCAGGTAAGGTAGGGGCTTAAAATACAGCCTTAAGAAAAAATACATAAAAATATGTCATTTGAGAGAAAGCCGCGCCATAGATTATACCTATTATTATAGCTACTCCGAGTTTTCACTTTCTTGCTTCTCCGTACATCCAGGCTATTTGGGACAACAGGCTAGGCAATACGTAGAAAGCATTACAACGCAATTTCTGTGCGAAAAGAGGAAAAAACAACATGCGTGTAGTTTTACGGCGGTAAAACAACCATATCAGCAAACCTATGAAAGTGAAGGTAAACTTTCCACGCTTAAGTGAACTTTCTCAGTTTTTACAGAATAAAGAGCTCGAGTCAAAGGTGTGTGTATTCTGTCGTACAACACGGTACCTTTCCGGGCTTTACGTGCTGTAAGAAATGCCGCTGTCGCGAGTCGGAGAAAAAAGTGTCGTTGGGAGCATTATAGAAAAATCGATAAGCATAAAAAGCAATCCCCATAATTCCTTTTAACCTATATATATGCAGAGCCATTATTTTTTTGTCTCTGGATAGCCAAAGGACATGAAATAAGTGGAAGACGAAAGTCAAAGGGAAACACGTAAGGATAAGACATAAGAGCTATGTTGTTGTATTGGCACATTTAGTGTTTTTTCTTGATAAGACTTTACACCCCGCATCGCCCTTGATCTGTCGAGTGATAAAAAACAGAGCTTTCTTTATATACAAAAAAATAACCAAAAAAGCATTGCTGGATCAAGAAATGAAAAATAGTAGCTATCACGACAACCGAACACCATGACCAAAACGCTTGCTGAAGGCATAGGAAAGTAGTTAGGAGTAAGTTTGATATTTCGCCTAGAAGTAAAAGTAATGTACGTAGATAGTACTCTGCTCTGATTTATATTTATTTTACACCAATTATTTTTTGCGGCAAATTTTGAAAAAAAAAAACTAGTAAAAACTTCATTTTGTTAGAATGTTAGTACGGAAAAATAGGGATTTAGTGGTTGTTGAAATAAACTGCCGTTAAGGAAATCAACTGATGACTTATATTTTATTTACATTCAATGCTCCATCCCACAGACCAGTACATGAAACTGTAAAATTAAAGGATGGATTGGTAAGTTTGTTTACACAGCAGCATCTCTACTTCTGTCATCTGTGCCTAGTCCTATAGTTGCTGAATCCTTTGTTGCCTTCCTTTTTAAGTAGACGGTAATACCGCTCCAATTGGAAAAAAGGCAGGAATAACCCATTTACCCAGATTGAAATCTGAATGTAAATTGTAGTGATGATTACGATACACAAAGCTGTACGCACACATTCGACAAACATGGAAAAGAGATCAAGAGGGAAAGATACAAAACGCAATGAAATTAAAATTGAACCTTTGGGATCAGCCAAGTGTGCCATTTTCTGTTCCATGAAATTGGATTTTGAAAAAGGAAGAAAGGAGAGACGTAAGAGACGAGAGCGTACATGTGTCGCTTCTCTTCCAATTGTGTAATCTTCCTTCTCTGTCACTATTTATTTTGCGTCGTGTTTTTATTTCAAATGTTGCCAATTCGAGCTGCTTGTAAATATATGTGTACTTTGTATACATACAATATAGAAAATACCTATATCTTATTTATCATATTCATCAATGCTTTTTCTGTTTGCTCAAAGCGGAGAAAATTCAAGGATATTTTGTATTATTCCCAGCCACACAGATAGCGAGTTTACAGTTGTAATTTCAACTGTATGGTAAACTGGTAAACAAGCAAATTGCTTTTTCAATGCTATTGTGTGCACCCTGCCTCCAGAAGCTCAACTATTTATCCAACAGAGAGGACTTTTTGATTTGGTGATTAAAATCTAGTTATTTGTATCGGGAGACCACTGCTGTACATGGATGATGTACTAACCCATTTGTCGACTTCATGGAATCACTACAGTTACACTCTGTTGCACAAGAATGTGAGTCAAAAATAGACAAATTCTAATAGCTATTTCAGTGATAACAACAATAGAAATGAAATTAAAAGTGGTGGTAATCTTGACAAAAATTGTGTAGGAATGGTATATTTGTAATATTCATTTTAGCTTATTTTAAGAATAAGCTTTTATAAATAACCCGAACTAAATTCGTGAATTTGTCGAACCTATATGCGTGTTATATATTTTTTTGTAAACGTAACGGAACGGAAAACTGAATCTCTGTCTACTTTTCAGACAACATATGGCAAACATGCAGCATTCCTTAAATATACATGCATACTTGACATCAAGTAAAATCATTCGGAGAAACAGCGCAAGGACGAAGGAATATCCCATCATATTCGTAGATTTTCTTAGAAACCGAAGTGCATCATAAAGTTTTCATGGTTTCCAGGCAGTAGGACAAGTAGTAATACCAGACAAACTGGCAAACTACTGGAGCTCTCCATTTCCCTGCGTTTCTCTTTCATTCTTGAAATGGTACATTTTAGCAACGTTTTTATCATATTTTTATCTCTCCTGGAGAAAGTTGCACACTCGATTCTTCAGAATCACCCATTTATACTGTATTGTAGCTCTGCATGAATTTTGACTCATGAAATCGACGAACACACTAAAATTCCACCCAAGAAAGGTCCTCGTTCGTGTTCATCAAGAAAAGACGCCATTCTAAGATTTATTCAGAAAGTCAGTTTCACTTCTTTATTTCCAAATTTGGCTGGTGTTTAAACATCAAGTATGCCTCTATACTCAATACTACCGTAGATATCTTGCAAAGATTGAAAGGGAAGAGAGTTATCCCTTGCCTAAATAAATAAAAGTCGGCAGGCTTCGGTTTATTCTTGTGGTTGGACCACATTAATTCGTTTCTTTTTTCAATCTTTTATTTTGGTTCGTTGAACATTTTTCATATGAGAGCAATTGTGTTTTTCAGCAGTTGTTTAAATAACCCAGGTTTGAGATTTTTTGTCGCATTTTCAAAACTAAATCAATACATTAACGATACCCGCATGTTATGATGTGTCATACTTTTATGTATATAAATGTTTCTTACAATGCCTCCAAACCGTGTATTGAATTCGAATGTAGTACAATTCTAAGGCTTCCTCGTTTCTTATCTTTATTTATTCAAATGTTTCGATGTCTACCACAATCATTCTCTTCCATTACAGTTTGTTTGGATTTGTCTACAACTTTTGCTTGTGCAGAATCAACACAACTTGTCATTTACTGGTTTCGCAAAAATTTATAGCAAATAAATATCTTTATTTACTTTAGTATACCATGTACATACATAACTAACTACTTTCTCTAAATATCACCTTTTCTATTCCTAAGGGTAAAAAACTAAAACCTTTCTGTTTCCCCTTAGAAGCACACATTTCATCAAAATATAAGGAGCAGTTGGAATTCTTTCCCTTTTCCATCCATTCTGTAGCAGCGGCATTAAAGAAACGACCGCATCCTTTCAAGAAATTAGCCATTTTTTAAATCGAAGAGACAAAGATGATGTCGAGAAGTGTGATGACACGATGACAACAGAAAGGACAAGATATAAAGCGATAAACTTTTCCTGACTTGTACTCATCAGAGTGAGTCAACAGAGTAGAGTCATCTTTCGAGAAGGAATAAATCGACCATTTTGATAGTTTGCCTTCCTGGTTGAATATTAAACAATGGCTTACTTCAGAAAGTTGAGAAGAAAGAGCTCATCTGATTATTCTCGTGACTCAACTCAACTCACTGAGAAAACAGAGGGAGTATAAAAAAGAAGGAGATGACTAATCACAATCTGTTTGTCCTTCATGAAGACTTGCATGCAAAACAATCCCTCCTTTCTCTCTATAGACCACTTTCCTCAAGTTTCTACGGTGCTTCTGGTTTGGATATGAAAAAAGGAATTATGACAATGATCATGATCGTCCTCTGAAGTAGCATCATTCTACAAAAAGTCTTGATTCCATCTCATAATCATCATTATCATGTGGAAATCTAAAAGATGAAAATGATTCTACAGTCGTGGTTGTGTAGCTTCAGCACAAGAGCTTCAGCTTTCTTTTCTGTTTTTTATTGTGATAATTCTTTGCCTTCTCATGGCTATCATCAAGGAAGATGATCAGCAGTTGAAAACTGGTGGTAGCAGAGCAACTATCATGATTATAGCTACAAGATGGAAGTTGGAATGCCAACAATTTGCGTATTTTATATTCCCTACAGCGCATTAGAAATTGTTCCCATCTGAATCATTCAGAGAGGAAAGAAAAGGGAAAAAAGAAAAATGATGATGTGGAGTTAGCATTTTGGGTCTTGTGTTTGTGGCTGGAATCGTGATTATGTCAAGTCTTCATTCTTATTTTTCTTTCATCCAACTTACTCCATTTTAGCTCTAGTACTAAAAAATTCCTTTAAAATCTCCAACCGTATACTTGATACATTTAAAATTTCGATCTAGTCACTAATTTTATTTACAGTAGAGAAAAGGAAGATTTGAAGAGGAGAAAGTTTTCATGTTTGAATATGGAATTTAAAATCATTCATTGGGATTATAAATTTCAAGCATTTTACTATTTTTAGTACGACTGCGTGTAATATCTATACATTTCTCTTTTATATAAACTTCTCCTTCAAATTATAAATGGATCATTCAGGTTACAACCTGATTTCGGTCTTATTTCATCTTTTCATTAGAAACACCTAGAAGCTACAAGTTTGACACCCATCATTGGCATAGCTCATGAATACTTATCTGATTTTTCAAAGCTACTCATTCGCCACAGTGAGATGCGTTAGATTGATTTTAGCTTTATACCTGTGAAATGTGTATCAGGCACTAATCACTTTCAACACGATAAAACTTTCTTTTATCGATACAAGTTTGAAGTTAGTCTTCTGATTTGATAAAGGATATAGTTGAAAGGGAGGATGCATTCATGATAGCACCTTTGTGATCACCTCAATTTTATCAACTCCCTCGTTTGTTTGTGAAAAACCATAGTAATAATTTATTACTTAGGTACCAGAACGGTAGTTATACGATAAAACGTATTTTCGCTTTCAAAGCCTTTCACGAAATCACTATAAAAAGATTAGAAATGCCGAGTATAAAGCCATTTTGTGAATATGCCGTGTGCTGATTCAATGTTCCCTCTGGGACCATTTTTTTTAAAGCTGATGCATTATAAAAAGGTTGGATAAGATATAACTAAGTTACAAAAAAAACATCCGTGTATCTGTGTACAGCTAGGTTAACGGAAAAGTTGCAAGATTGCATAATAATCGTATAAAACAAACCGTTCCTCTTTCGTAAAAACGCCGCAACAGAAGCAATCATCTTATGAGTACACAGTTTAGTTTAAAATGTAGTAATATTTGGTAAAAGAGAAAGCCTACTATGTTAGAGACAAACAACAACAGCACACTGGCAGTAGCAATGCTTTCTCTTTACGAGGTTTCGTTGTTTCATATTTTGTTGCAATATTCGCTCATTTCCACTTAATTTCTAGAGTCTTCCAAATTGCAGCCGCTCTCTTCTCTTTACTTTGTATCGGAAGGGTAAGTGTGCAGTGTTCCCATAGTAAAATACGCTCGTCAGCATTGTGGTGAAAGAAGAAAGGGACGGAATGAATGCATCCGAGAAAACTGTTTTTCGTGTATTCATTCATTCTCAGCTTGCATCTATTTTCTCAAGGTGACTAAACAAAAGTCGAGACGTGCATGTGATTTTCGTTTGTGCTGGCAAAACTTAAAAACGAATTGCGTAGAAAGCAGCAAGACAGAAACTTCCGTTGAAAACACAGCATCAAAACCTACTGTTATTTTTTGTTGTTTTCCCAAGACGCCGACCGGGAAAGAGTGAAAGGATCAATATTGTTAAGTACCCGGTGAAAATGGATTGATCTCTAAACTACTTTGCACCCTAAAACTTGCATCTTTTCACTGAAATGCATAATACATAAACAGAGTTTTTGTCTGATTTGCCTTTTCCATCTAACAAAGTATTGCCCTCGGAATCTTATGGAAATCTTCAAATGGATATGAAGCATAAAATGCTTCATCAGACTAGAATCTTCCACTAGTATAGCCAAAACCTCTATGATAATCATGGTGTTTTTCCGGCTTTCTTGCATCTTGAAACCGTTCGTATTATTTTCAAATTCTTACCCTGCTGTAAGTTTCACCCTCTTCTCATCTGACAGATGCATAATACCTTAAAAACCACCATTCATAGTCTACCATTTCACCTATGTAATACAAAATTAGAAAGAGTACAAAGATGAAAATCTGTGAGCCTTTCTTATAAGCAAATTGGTTTGGCGTGACTGTGTAAAAGATGGGCTCGGTTGCACCGTCCACAGTTCCAGTATAATGCTTATACCTGCCACCACACCACTCATCCCTAATCAACTGAATCAGATTTTATACTCATTCAACAAAGCCGTTGCACTTTGCTCCTTTCGTTATAAAAGAAAAAAGAAAGAAAGGTGAAAGGGAGAGTTTGTATCTCCATGTTGTCGTTGTCTCTTTCTCCCTGCAAGATTCATTGTTTCCAACTTACTTGGCGAATCTTTTTATGCTAATGTAATAAAGCTACAACATTTTTAATTTAGTAGCAGATTTATTTTACGGTCCGTGAAAGGAAACTGTCTTCCTCGTTAAGACTGTTTCTCCTAAAACGATACAGCTGGGGCTGGATATTTTCTTCTAAGGACAAGCACGATACAGCCAATTCACTACTCAACCGAGACCAAAGAACAGCCATGAACCCAAATGGGTAGACCATATTCTTAGAATATAAATAGATATACTTTTTCCTGATTTTTTATCCTCGTTTTTTTGCGTTAAAAACTTTAAAGAATGAAAGAAAATAGGAAACTCAGAGGTGGTTATGGGAAGTGAAAGCATTATGCGTTTTTATTCTTCCCTGGCACGGTTTCTTTTCTCTTTCTGGAAATGAACATCAGAATAATTTTGTTCGGATAGATATTACTTTTAACTGAATAGAAAGTTTGTTTTATCATTTGTTCAGAAAAGGAAAGTTTTTTTTTCAGTTTCTTTCCTATTGCGTGTGTTGATGCGTATTTGCAGGCAGCGATATTTCCTAAACGATGTGAAAGCAAAGAATAGAAAAAGAGGGAAAAAACGAATTACTGCCATCAGACCAAACTAATTTGATATTCATTCATCGCCGGTGAAAAATGTCAGGTGGATGGTTTCAAGCGCACGAGATATACACGGGTAACGACGAGGCGAAAAGACAACGACAGATAACCAGATGAATTGGAAATAAAATAGCTGTTTTGTAAAATGAAGCCTTCCATGAAATAAAAAAACAAGGAGTATTACTTTCATTAAATTTGAGTAAAGAAAAGGGAAAGATGCTGTTGTTGATGTTGCCAAGAACGGAAATTATCCCGTGGATCGTTTGCTGGTTTCCTTGTTTCTCTGAGTTTACAGACTTATTATTAGGCAATAAAGATCACTTTTATTACATTTTTATTGGGCAACATGAAAGGGAAAATAAGAGAAACAGTATCTTAATCAATTACACAGCACATTACTCCTACTTTGTTAAAAGTAAGTTGATAGACAGTCATGCTACAGCTATTTTCAAGGTGGACGCCAAGGAAACAAAAGCCAACCTTTTTTGGGATGACATGGGAACCAACCTATGTAACCCGCACAGATTCATTTGGGTATTTGTAGGCTCAATACTTGGCAAATATCATGTTCCAAAGCTACATTAATTAGTGATGTTTCTGTCGCTAACAATTTTCCTTGTAGACTTCGTTTCTCCGTAAACTGAACCACGCTCTGTTGCATTGTACAAATAATACGTACACAAAACATAAACACGCATGGCACGAAGTATACTGGAAACATCACGTGTGCCTATGGTTATATGCTACAGGCACTGTTGATCAAATTAAATTAAGAAACGATTAAGATTTATTAGCAAATGAGATATGTACTACAACTGCGGACCTTTTACACAACTAAACGATAGATATCTACATTTTTGTCGTATAAACGAAGCAACTTAAAAATAGCTTTATAAAGTAATATTCAGTGATGCATATGCATTCTAATTTAATGTGCCACGCTTTCGCTACTTCAGGATTTAGTGTATAACGGTCTGGTATTGGCCGTTGTTAATGCCTCTTGTAGAAATGCATGTGCTATTTTAACAAATGTTCCTAGAGTCTTACGTCAACATACTTGAAAGCAAGATGGAGGACATCGTATTAGATTAAATGAAGCCATATAATGAAGTATGAATATAAAGAGGTGTGTTCAAATGATCCAATGGTGATTGTTTCATGAGCAGCAATGAATGCACAAGTAGGTAATAAAATATGATATTCATGAAGAACAATAAAGAATGTTTATGTAAATGGTTAAGAGGAAGGGAGTTATCGTGTGTGTTTTTGTGAGTATGTGAAAGAGCTAAGGACGACAACGAGGAGAGAAAATGATTAAAAATTTAAGGTGACTGACAGGTGCTATGCTGCTCATCGCATAAAATCAAGTAAACTTTGGGAAACTCAGCAGGTTGCGTTTCCTCTGTCTCTCACTTTGAATCCCCAACTGACAAGGAGGAGGTAAAGAACTAAAGGGAGGACAGATATTCACTAAGAAAAGGGAGACAAGATGAGCCTCAAGAGACGCGGATTCCTCTAAACTCAACGAAAAAACTCTTTTTTTTACTTTTCTTTTCATAATAACACGGTTCATGTGTAGTGAAAACTTCAGAGAGTTGAAAAAAGTGCATTGATTTTATACATCTTTTCTCGTTCTTCGAATCCCTCGAGAAAAGTCCCACTCTTTATTGCGTGTATCATCTTCATCATTGTCGGTATACATTAACGCATGAATCTAATCTGAAGAAAATCAGTTAAAGAAATGTCTTCAGACTGCTGTTCTCATTGTCACTCTCAGAAGTAGCAGAAAAGCATCCAGCTTCTGCTTCCAATTTACTTCATTTAACGATTTTCCTTCTTAAGCTCTTTGTGTCGTCTGCTGGATTTATTTGAGTAAAGATTATTCTCGTCGAGCCCTGAACACACAATAGTTTTATTGCGAATCTCACACTGCCAAGTCAATGTGGAAATTGGCAATTGTAGTAAAGTCAACTAGAGCCTAAAATCAATGGAACACTTAATAGTGTTTGTAATTTTAACTTGTACAAAATCTTTGAGCTTGAGCAAACCCAGAAAATACTATTATATACATCGGAATTCGGAATTATAAGGTAATGCTACTTGTAAAACATAATGCTATTTCATCACAACTTTGGATGTGAAAAACTATCTCTCTTTACCAAAGGACCAAATGAATAATATGAATACAAGTATGTATTATAATATTTATTGAAAAGGAGGAAAAAACAATAATATGAATCCCGATCTGACACTGCTACTTGCAATTTTTTATTAGTTTTTCGATTTGCTTGAATAGACAAATTGTGGAAAATTTATTCTTGGAAAAGTGGGAATTACAAATTGTTCGGCTAATTTTTAAACAATTGATATCACGCTTTGATTTTGCATTGAATCGTTTTAATCAACAGTGCAAAGACTAGATTAAAAGTANTTGCTTGAATAGACAAATTGTGGAAAATTTATTCTTGGAAAAGTGGGAATTACAAATTGTTCGGCTAATTTTTAAACAATTGATATCACGCTTTGATTTTGCATTGAATCGTTTTAATCAACAGTGCAAAGACTAGATTAAAAGTAATAGATATGTTGCTACACACGTTTTCCAGACTGCAGATTGCCATTGGGTTCTACAGTAAACTCCAACTTAAAAAAATCAAAAATATCTACAAGCTGTATATTTATCTTTTAATGATGCCACTTTGCACTTGTAACGAAACATCATAAATAAATTTTATACATTTTTTGCGAAATTCCTTCGAGTTGTGTTAGTCACGACAACATAAAAGTTTATCATGTCCTTTCCTATATATGCCATACGATACAAGCCGTGTGCATGTGTGTGTAGACTATACGTGAGCAAACAAAAATAGTTTTGCATATTTAACTCGAGAAATTTCATTTATTCGTCAATGTAGATCGGGCATAAAAGAGAACCTTATAATATTTATGCAAACGAGCCAACCAACAAGTGGGAAACAGTTTTGAAGGCAAATATCCCTAATGTATTGTTTCAGTGTAAAGCAACTTAAAAACGAGATAGAACAAGGTATAATAATATCCTGTGGTGTTGTCAAGATGGTTATCCTAAACAAAGAATCTACCTGGCTGCTATCATCCTCCTCTACCACCATGCAGCTTCTACATTTTTCGCAAAGCCGACATAATACTGGATTTTTTAAATAGAAATTACACCTAGGCAAGGAAAACAAGACGGTGGTGGTAAAAAAGATAAGTAGTTGAGTGAGCTCGTTTTTATTCTGCCTCTCGATACAAGTCCCTTTTATTCATGGATAATAATGACGATGATGATCATGATAATTCCTACCTTTTTTCATCTACCGCTTTAAAAAAAAAATTGCTAAATATTTCTCTGCAAGCCTTGTAAACCAGTTGTTTTAGATTTTGTGGAATACATGTAGTCTATGAGCACTACAGCAAAGTTGAACGCCATGCAAGGTGGCTGCTTCTTTACTCTTTGTGGTTGGCTGAAACTCTGAGGATTTTTCTAAACCTTTGCTCTACCAATTTTATCACGCCATTATCCTACTGAGAATGCTACATTTTTACTTCAAACTTGGTATTTTCGCATCATAAATCCGTCAGTTAAGCAGCCTGAAATTTACCATTGTGGTTGTCATTGAAATGCTTTAGCATTTTAACGCGATTCCGAAGAGAAACGTGTTCGTTTAAATATTTGAAATTCATACCTTGACCACAAGCATAGCTGCTAACCACCTGAAAATGATGCAAAATTAAGGTGCGTCGTACACCTCTGACGGAGACTTTAAATGGACACAAATACGTGAAACACAATTTCTAGCACGGTTGCTGTGATTTTTATGGATAATGGTAACATTGTTTGCTATGTAAATGATACGTTAATTAAATTAAATTATATGTGTGCTATTATGTTGCTGTTTATTATGTAGCGTTCTGCGATAAGTAGGTGGAAATGGTTAATAGCTGTTTGGCAGTAATGAGCACCCGAACATTTCTTCAAACACAATTTTTCAGCGTTCAAGGGTCAATATTAATGCAATTATCTGTTTTGCTTGTAGCAAGCTTTCCGGGTAGCATTCTTAAGGATTCATTGTGGAAGAAAAAGGTGTGAACCTTACATGTAATTAATGTTCCTGTCACTTAACAAATTTCGTGTCACGCCATGTATGATGGTGACAGCCTATAATCAATACCAGTGTGCTATGCGATGATGCCTTCGCAGTGCAGCCGTAGGTTTACCTGTAATTTGGAACCGTGGATTCTATTAGAACGCCTAGACAGTATTACTAATTTATAGTTGTGCTAAAGTTACGTAACAGCAGAAATAACCTCGGCACAAGAGAACGCTCTTAACTACAACAACAAAAATTTGCATCCATCCGACAATAATATTGTGATATGCTTTATACCTCCGAACATCATCATCGACAGTAGTTGCCAGTGTGAATGCTCATACAAATGGATCGGCAAAGCACAACAAAATGACTTCCAGGTTGAGTTTGTCTACAGGGGTAAACCAACCTTAAGTATTTCACCTCTGATGACATGTAGAAAGAATGATAAGATTTCGATAAGCTCAATCATAAGGTAACTCAACTATGCACTTTATTTTGGTGACAAAACAGATTGTCTGATAGATTATTGCATTAGTTTGAGAAAATGGGGAAATAAGTGCGAGTATGCGGATTGTGTTATCAGATTATGTGAGTCTACGGTAAATGAGAGAATGAGATATACACCATACCTTTTTAATAATCCCTTCATTGGTGCCGACAAAGGCGACTGTGTGTTGCTCTGTAGATGCAAGGGCCACGGATGACATCAACACTTGAGGAAATTCAATAGCGGCAGTCTGCATGATTGGAATTGTTCCCGAAATTTTAAGACCTACGTCACAAAAATTTGGAATGTTGCCCGCACCCTGGAAATACAAAAACAGAAATAATGTTAAAATATTGTTCTCTGGACATAATCAAGTATCATTAAATGCACACATAAGCGTATCAGAAAAGCAAACATTTTAAAAGCAAATTGCAAGGGTAACCAAGCAAGATGTATTTTTGCATCGAGTTATGGGGAGACAAGAGTAAACGTTATGAAATTGATTTTGTCACACAGATTGTGATTACAATTTCTCTAGATATCAGAAGCATTCCTATATTTTGAATCTACCTTGATGTAACGCTTTCGACCTTCCTTTCATGTTTATGGCATACCTATTAGCCAAGGTTCACAACGGAATACCAAGAAAAGTTATCTGTTGCTGCTATCTAACCAGAAAGGAAGTAAATTTTCCGAATATTCTTATCGAACATGTTTTGGTACTTAAGCAGGCAAACTAGCTGCTTCTGATACGTAAACGTAAGGTACCCGATTTTCTCTTTTCCTTGGTTCTCGCTTTTGCTTATTTGTCCCTTATTCTGCTCAGTTTCATACACAAATAAGCAACATAATTTTTTCCTTATCTTGCAACTATCCCGCATATTTTACGTTGACATTGCTGCTAACCAGGAGCATAACAGCTTAATCGAATTGTCGAGAATAAACGTTGCCAGTTTTGGAAACCATGAGCCTCTCCTCGCTCCCTGTCCCTGCCAGGAAGAAAAACACACATTTTCTCATCATCTCCGTCTTCCTCAAACACTTCCGACCTAAATAGCAAGGAAAAACGGGGAAAGTGAGACGACGACAAGAAGAACGCTTTTGCCAAAATAGAATCTATCCAAAAATCTACAATCTTGCGTGAATGATCATCTATAAATAAACGATACTTCTATGTCTTGTATTATATCGACTGACATGGACGCATAAACTGGAAGAAACGCGATAGAACTCATTTCCGTAAGCGTAAATAAATATGGGTAGTTAATCTTATCTTCACGTAACATACACTCTCTGCCTCAATCACATGGACCCTTATTCTGTTTTGCAAATATTGAGAATTTGCAACAAACATGTAAAAACGATGAAATCTTCACAATATGTTGTACTTTATCACATAGGATATGCTCAGTTTACGTTCGCAAGACCCAAACATGCATACCTCAACTAAGAAAACCCATTCTATTAAAATTTACAATAACGGACATCACGCCACGGCGCAGGCAAATAGTTCCCTTAAAAATAGCATATGTGCAAGTTTTTCTTTCAAAAAGTTTATACATGCTTCATTCTTCACGCCTGAAAACTTTTTTTCTTGAAAAGTGAGATAATTATTCTTCTGTAGATCATATAATTTGGTTGGTTTGCAACGAAAAACGTGCTTGTTAGACATACATATCTGAGATCTCCAGTATGTGTCTTCTTCTCCATCGCATTATAAATAGCCCATGATTTTCTTGATAATTAACCAGCCACACGCAAAGCACTGAGAATCCGAACAACTCTAGCAGAATAATTCTTGAGCGAAAAACAGCATGTGAACGATGAATAATTGCATACCATTATTATTTGCGTTCTCTTTCTCAAGTCTATATTACTAATGGTGTAGTGGTAAAGGATGGATTTTGAAAATGACGATAAACCCTAAACAAGACACTGCTCCTATGGATCACAGACAGATGCGATGTTATTCAACTATGAGCAGAGCGGCTACTAGGGAATGGAAAATGTCAGTAGGGATAAATGATTAACTACAGACAACAATAAAATGTGTAATATACTCCAAAACTATCAAACTTCTGCTAAAATTCCTTCTGTTATGACATGCATGATGGATATTATAGATGGATGATGCTGCTGGCAAAACGCATGAAAAAACCCCTTTTCCCTTCTATAAGCCTTTTCATGGCATCCTAATGCTAGCTGTTCAAGAAAGTTATAGGAAATACATATGCATCAATAGTTTCTATGGTAGCAGTGGTAGAGCATAAGAACAAGACCTAGACCGACGGGCGATTGTTGGGTGCTTTAGTTCGTCGACTTGGTGAGCTTCGTTTCTCTGCACGATATCATGGAATGGCAGCCATCATGCTGACGACGACGATGATGGACCTCGTTTTGAAAACCCGCAGGATACAAAGTTCTGTGGAAGGAGATTCATTAACGTAATTTCTTCTCTCCCTCTTCTAACATTTTCTAGAACAGATGGGAGTATGCGACTAGCCAACGTATTGTGATACTTGTAAAAAAAAAGACGAAATTTCAGCAGCCGCACCACCGGAATCATCACGAAGATGACGACCAATTCAAGACATTTTTTTTTGTTCGCTACCATCAATAGAAAACAAGCATCAAAAAGATTTTGGTGTGCTTGTTTTCTCTTTGGACATGACATTATTCATCGTTTTATTATAAAGCTGATGCATAAGAAACTGAAGGGAAGACAATCAGCTTGTTTGTTCTGACTTAGACATAGTTAATTATGAACAACACATACCAATCAGAGATCTCCAGTAAGCAAGAATTGTAAACGGGTAGAAACACAACCAAAATTACCACCAAGCGCCATAAGAACACCGCAAGCATTACCCTTCAGCGCCTGTTCTGGCTGTGTTCTATTTGTAAAAATAAGGTAGCCAAAATACAAAAGTTTGAAGTGCGAATTTGTACTTGTATGTTTGTCTATATAATAAAAAAAATGGTTTAGGGTCGTAAAAGGTCATCGTTTTTACAACACGTACGTTTGTCAAAATTATTGCTCACTTAAAATAAACGTTTTATGGGAATGGTTTATTTCTAGCTAAAGGGAAAAGATTTTAATGACTTGTAAAGATTTGCCATTTTCTACGGAGCTGTACATGTAGCTTGCAAAAACCAGAGGATTGGGGAACCGGAAAGAAAATCGCAATAGTAGAACTGTATCAAACAGTTTTATGACTACTTTCCAAGAGTCTCATTACATTTTACATGATAAATCCTATTTTTACAGTTACACATTTTCCCCGTCGCTGAACAAAATAAGACGGACACTATTATCAGCCGTTGATCATAGCAGAGTGCCTCAAAACCTAAAACATAACAATTGGTAAAACAGTCACAATTGAAAGGAACTATGCGTTTATGCAGTTCCAAAAGTTGGAAGTCATCCTGGAAGCTTCTGTACTATATATTCCATTGCGGTAAGGGTTCTATAAAGAAAAAAGGAAAAATGACGATTCGCGTATACGTTAATTCAATATTACGAGCGGTAAACCGTGTCACCACAGCAAACGTCACACGCTCGTAATGGCAATGATAATGAGAAATAAGAAATTCTGGCCACATGTGATAATATTTCATACATGAGTCTACCTACCACAATATCTCCACAATTTCCCCTACTTTAACCTCCGTTTTACAACAGTTGCCGATTTTTTTATATTACATTGTTTCCTTAAAAAGACAGTTTGGGTAAAACACAATCAAGATACATGTACAGCCAAAAATATTACGAAGGAAAGAATTATCATCATGCATAACGTGTGTTGCACGTTCTTTCGCGTGTGTATCATTTTATATGAAAATGGTAGAAAAATATCATCATATTTCATCAGTCTCTCTCAAGTTCCTTGAAGGTATTAAATGGGTAGCTTTGATTTTCAACAAAGTCGTGTGTACATTTATTCTCTCTCGTTTTCGTCATACATAACTACGAAGACTAAGCAAAGCCAAAGTTATATTCTCGTCGGATACGGTTTCCCCTTGATAGATCTCCATTCTTATTATTTTCCGAGAGAATGTATACGGAAACGTCAAAACAGATTTCAATAGCTGATATGAAAAGAAGTATTACTGATACTTGGGTATGATAGGAGACAAAAAAAGATGGGGAGGAAATATACGAACTATAAGAGAAAATGAAAATGTTATAGGTATTGTTGTCCCTA
>JAAXOA010000454.1:0-23616 GCA_036561885.1 Salina celebensis
TGACAAAGAAGAGCAAAAGTAGGTTTAGTGGAAGGTTGTTGAATAACTGGTAACAGTCAAGAGCAATGTTAGTTGCCAGAGGGGAAAACAGTGTAAAATCCAAGTCCACTTGATAAAGTACATATGTACTCATGAGACACATTCAAGGATGGACTGTTTCTATGGTGTCCTTTCCAAAATTATGAAGTGAACAGTTCATAATAAGCAACTGCGTTTTTTCCGGAAGGCCCCCACATATAGTCGCCAGTTATGTTGGAAATATCGAGTTTTGTGGGCCTTTTTCCTGAACAGTAAAGATAGAGAAAACTGCCTAGTTCGTTCGATCATTTCCGCTTTCTCCTCCAGTCAAATAGGCCAGCCCATAAAATGTTATACCCCGCCAAAGAACACAATGAAAATAATAATTTGTGATAATACCAACTGGAAATTAACCAATTTCTAGTTTCATATTTCTTCCCGCGATATACTAGCCATGAAGGCATGCCTCCAAATTCGGATCTCTTGTGTTACTTTTGCCACCGTGCGAATCCGCATGAAACTGTAATTGCATGAAAATCGTATAAAACTGTTTTTCTTTTTTATGTATGTATTTTTATATGAAAACTGTCTTACAACAAAGGCGAAATATCGATCCCCGTGAAAATGTACCGCATCAACACTCGTTTGTACTCTGCGTGCATGCTTAGAAGAATGTGCTATATTTTGTCATTGCTACTTTCATGAGCTTAGTCTAACTTTTATTTTGTGCGTTACAGTTCAAGAGGAGTGAGCTGCTTATTAACCCAGACCATCCCAAAGAAAATAGTTATTCAAGAGATAAAAACTGTGCTGCTTAGTTCTCTTCCAGATCTGGATCGTTTTCTACAAGAAAAGCAAATAGAAAAGAAGCCAAAAAAGTAATAGTTTTGGGCAAATACGAGAAATTTGTATGTTTCTGCTAATTTTATAGATATTTACGTCTTTTTTGCTCTTGTTTCCTTAACCCTGTCCACTAAGAAGAATTAAGGGGGCAGAGATATGAATATTACTAGAGCTTCCGCTAAAAAGAAGTGAAGAGAATATTTAGTAGCATCATCTTTCTCTCCTTATAACTCATCTAAAATTGAGTTTTTACTGGGTTCCCAGCTCCACTTCAGAAAAACCAAGGGGGACTTGCAGAGCACAGCAATATTTAGTTTAACATAAACATGAATGAGAGAAAGCAACTGAATAGGGATGCGTGTTATAAGAGAAAAGCGCGACCTTGCCAATTTCCAAAGAAAAGAGAAAAAACAGTACCTTTTTTGGTAGAGAAAAACACACACATACACGAGAGAAAGAGAAAACATACGTGAGGATTTGAAGTATTATCTTTAGTAGAAGATGACCATTGTTGACTTGATACTCAAGTATGCAGTGAGTATGTTCAGTGTATTAAACTATGTTATTTCAAGACTAACAGTGTGTTTCAAGACGCTATGACGTATATTCACATGGAAAATTATCTTCTTGGCGAGGGTAGTGTATTTCAGGGGCTGGTGAAACACATTTATAGTGTTTTTCTTATTTCGTGAGTAGTTTTCTCTTTGAATTATCATTCCTGTCGCAATTTTAAATGCATTAAACGCTGTTCTTCTTTGTACTTACTGATTTTTGAACGAATTTGTCAATAATACTAGCATTTCACTATTTTGAATTTATGTGAGCATTGCGTCAACACTTTTGTGGAATATCGTATGAGTTTAGTTTTTAGTGTTTTTATTACCGGAAAATTACTCTTTTAACTGCATGCACACGTCTAGTAAGGACTGAGTTTTTTCTGCCTTATCATCCCATCACATCATTTTAACAGGTCGTAATCTGCCCTCGCAAAGAGTCCATTTCCTCCATTGTTATTTTTACTACTACTATAGGGGTCAGCCACCCGAAAATGATAATTACTCTAATAACACTATTGCATATTGTTCGCTGTTGGTATAATGGCTAAACATTTTCCATATTGTGTACGCATTTATAACCCTGTTGTTCCATGCCTTGCTCTAATAATAGCAGCAATTTTTTCTAGAAGAGTAGTTTGTACACACACTGAAAAAAATGGTAACCTCCATTATATTCCAGTTGGAAACAGAATTCTTTTGTTGTCATACTGCTATCTCTCATGAAATGGTTCAAAAGAACTGAAAAATACAACTGTTACTTTTTATTTTGTGTATGTTGTGTGTGTACATTTCGTCTTGGTTGCTACGAAACGTATATCCTTTTGTGAAAAAAGAAGCTACTCAACTTCTCGGGGAAAACTTTTCCCCATTGGAGTATATAGTCTGTGCACACTCAAGAGAACGGGAAACGTTGTTGGATGATAATACTTGTGTTGTACAAGTAGTCATGTTATTTTGGCTTACACAAACAGCAAAACCTATATGAAAGGAAACAGAAAAGCAAGGTCATCGCCACTGAGTCGCAAAGCTTACATTTTGTCCCATTTTTCGTATAACCATAACATAAAAATATGTTATTATAATAATAACCAATTCTTATTATTTAACGGACTTAACTATGGGAACTGTACACACCGGAGAGAATCTGGGATAAGCTCGGGCTCACGGAGCGTACATCGCGACAAAAAGCTAGACAAAGCTTTTTTACTCTGTGAGTGGATAGTCTTGGCCGGACAAAAAGTTTTCCGGGATCCTTTTACATAGCGAAAAAATGTGCAAAAAATCTGTAACTATATTATGTGTACAAGAACCACCAAAGTCCCATGTGATTCTCTAAGAGGTCCACATGCCACACGATTTCTTTACTTGTAATGACAAATATTATTGTACAGCATGCGTAACATTTTCGTCCTCTTTCATTTTGCAAAATTACGTTAGCGGATTAGATAGACGAAATTGCTTTAGGTCAAGTAGACAACAATAGGTAGTCATATACCTACTAAAATATGAATAGTCCAGCCTCACGCAAAAAATCAAGAAAAAAGACAAATGTAGAAAGGGTGCATAATAGCTTTAGTGTAGAACGGAGTCTATAATGAAAGTAATAACATGAATACCGGAGAAAGCAATGGATGTTTGTTCGGGGAAAAGTAATGTGTCCAAGAGATAGAAATCTCAGTGCCATTAAATCTACCATGGGCAAAGAAACAAAAAAACCAAAGTACTTCTGTGCAAAACTACTGGAATACAAGGAACGCAAAACCCATATCCAATATACATGGAAAATTTACTTTTTGCAAGAATATCATATAGGGATTCACGACTATATATTATATAGTAAGCATAATGGATATTTGTACTTCACTAACGGAAGAAACTGGAGCATTATTTCCAAACATGGAAGGGGAACCGTTCAAAAAATCCCATCAAGAAAAAAAAAAATACTTTTCTTCTGGAAAGATGCGTTTTGAAACTACTCGACTGGTTTTACTGCGACCAAGGATTACTAGAAATATATGTACTGTCCGTTATGTTTTTTTGCCCATCCATATTCATAGTTCTCCATCGGTATTCCCACCATCTGAGACCTGTGTAGCCAAACTTTTGACGGTGGTCTCCAAAAGCAGTGTATTTTTATGAGGATGAAGGATTTCTGTCTTTCTTTGGAAACAACAACCAGTTCATATTTTATAGGTATGTAGGCCATTTTTTCACTTAACTTGAATAATGTATTGCGTAACATTACCCCCAGAAAATGGCGAATGGACAGATAGAGAAGAACTGGCCCATAAAGTATATAAAAACTGGTTGGATGCTCTTAATGTAAGCCCATATGATAGAACGACTTGAACGTGCAGAGAAACAACTTACCCTACAACTTCAAAAAAAAAGATGCACGGCTTTTTTATTCACAACACTCAAGACATCAACTGTTTTCGCTGTTGCTCAACTTCAGCTCTTACCGAGTGAAAATAACTATCTCCGTTGCTTGTGGTCAGATTGGTAGAAAATACCATTTGACTATGAAAATCTGATCGTGTACGAAAAAATGTTTTGAAGAAGCCGTCATCGCCGACCACTACCACCACCAGGCAAATTTCCTTTATTCTTCTAGGCTTCTCTTGTGCACCATGAAAAAAGTACGCAAAAATTTGAGATCAAAAGCATTCTTTCTTTTTACAGTTCACTGGAGCTGAATATGAGTTAGCGAGTGAAAGGGAGGGCATGTAAAAAAAGAAAGTTGTCTATGAACGATTCACAGCATAAAAACGAATCTAAAAATAGAACTCAAAAGTGTAACGGTTTCGCATATATAAAACTTTTATAGAATCCTTTCACTTAAATCTTACAAAAAGTACTATTACGCATTTTCCTTTTTAGATAGAACTTTGAATTGCGCTTCCTATTTTTAAATATTTCGGTTTGATTATTATGAAAGAAAAGAGTGCTTTACTAGCGTTCTAATAGAAATGTCGAATGTAATTCCCTTTGACCTATCTCCTGTGAAATCTTTACTTCTCATGGAAGATATTTTATAACTACCAAAACAGAATTTATGATGATCTGACGTAGTTTGTTGCTGGAGCAACTGATGGCCACCCATATATCTTCATTCTTTATGCAGACTACTTTCCACTGACTGACTGACCAAAATAATATCCCTGACAGTCCATAGAAATGTATTTTAGCTAAAGGATGCATCATTCATGAGGCCGGGAATTTGTTATTGCCACAGGGTCCAAGTGTCCAGTGAGTCGTGATATTGGAAAAGAGGAGGAGGAACTTTGTGTAACAAATTCGGTTTCCCTTGGAGCCACTATACACCCCTTTTGTCTATAGTGTGACCAATGTCCCCATTTTCAAAACTATTCACAAACAAATTTCCCCTGTCTTGGAGATCGTGAAGGGGAAAAAATAGAGCACTCATAATATGGAGATTTTTTTCCAATAAAAAGAAAATAAGACGTTCTGGCCGTGTATTGTAAATGAAAACGGTTCTAAAAAGTACTCAGAAAAGGCTTGGAAGCTTTTGGGTATTACTTATTCCAGATTTCCGGGAGCTTGCATAAAGTAGGCAGCGCCGAATGGAAAAAGAAAATGTTTCTCAGGGAAAGTATGCGAAGAATTATCATTTCCTAAGAAAGAGACACAGCAAGATGAAGACAAAATCATAAGAAAATTTCAATCTGAGATTTATTTCCTAATAAAAACTGTCGTCTTTTGTGATTCACAAATAAAATCTACAATTTTTTAATATTACTTATGCAACCTAGCGTACTGACGACGTGACCATTTGATAGTCCTGAAGAGAGAGAAAAACACTGAAAGGTTTATTGTTCCCATTAAACTGATCCATCTACACTTTCACAGGAGCAAAAAAAAAACGAAATCTGCCTTTCTCTTGTTCCATTTTTCTAGCTATTTTACCCAGGATTATGTTTTTCCCAACAAAAAGCATTCAACATTTTCTCCAACAGGCAACAAAATGAAGTATATGTACATATATTTTGATTTCCGTACTTTTTCCTATCCCACATTTTAACAAAAATATTCATATAGGCATGACATAAAGCTTTTTTCAAATGATTTCCCTTTTTCTCTCTCCTCCTGTGACATTGCCGTATACCTAGATACAACTGACGTTATTACATGCTAAACAAGTGCTTTCACAATGCAAACAACCAACACACCATTTCATTTCAAGCGCAGTTTCTGTTATGAAGAAGAGAGGGATAAGAAGGATATAAAGAATCTTGAGGCAACGCCAAAACCTATGAACCTATCCATCCCATAACCTTACCAACCTTTATAACCAACTCGCCTTATTACGAAGATATTGTCCCATTCAAATCAATCATTTCAGATTCCAATTTGGAGTGGTGGTGTGGTGCTTTGTGGCGTTAGCTTGTATTCTTTTTTCTTCAACCCTAACCCTCATTCCTTTAAATCTTCACGCCATCGAAAATGTCTTTCCAATTTTGATGTGTACGAGTAAAAAAAATGTTCGGGAATTCATGCATGAAACGTGTGACTCTTTTGAAGAGTGCAATAATAAATGTAAAGTATTCACTTGTACTCATTCTGGAGAAAAAAACGTTACGTTACTCTTTTCAATAACAAAGCCATCAGAAATGTAAGCATGCATGTCCTTAGTGTAAACAACGTCATCTCAGTCATCACCACTGTTGAACTTACAAACGACTGTGTTAGATCATTTATTAATGTTTGAGTTTGAAATATTCCAACGTGAAGACGTTCAAAGAAACTTTATGTCACCCTATTCGTCTCCGCAAAAAAATGCACACAATCAGAAAACCCGAAGTTATAAATAGTTTGTTTCATAAGAAGGGGAAGAGTCAAGTAGGGTCTGAATGTCTTTGTAAATAGTTTTTTCGTGTAGAATAGGTCGTTGATGAGTTGTTGTACAAACTAATAAAAAGTTCAGCAATTTAGGAACTCAATTTTCTCGCATGTTTACATTCACAAAAAATGCGGACATTAACGACTTAAAAATATGCTATATATAAGGAATTTTTGGTCAAAGTCACTTTTTTTTCTTGCAAATATGAGCTATAATGATGTTATTTCCAAATCCATTAACGATTAATGCATAAGTTTTGCAGAATTCCTTAGCAACAAAATCCTTGATCATTACTTGTTACCCTGTCCGTGTACATAATTTCCCCAAGGGACTGTTTTCATTACAAATACACAACTATTTACTGCTAATGATGTGGTGTAATAGTAATGGTCATTCACGTGGGTACTCACGCAAGCCATCAATTCCCCGTCTGAATTCATTCCGCGCTACTATTTTTATGTCTGCTTTTTCGTCCTCGCCGGCCAAAAATGATGCAAAAGGAGTAAACTCCACAAAAAAAACCGTACACAACAACAAAATGCTCTTGATGAAGATTAATGGTTGAGAATGCCGCTAAACAATTCAGACAAACACCACGACTAGCTGATCGCCATGCTTTAATAAACAAGCTAAGTTGCGTTGTTGTGGTATAAAATTATCCTAAAAAAATAATGTAGGGATATCTGTTTGGAATCTTCCGAGCAGAAAACGGATGGATGCTTTTTATGTTGAAACACGTCATGCATAAATGGCATGTAGTTTATACACTGTCAGTACACACCTTACACTTAAATGTATGTTTCTGGGTAAGACCATCAACGATACGAAGCTATGTCAATGAAATATGGACCACATTTTCATCTTGCTTGATGATCATGACCATCAGGAGGAAGACGAAAGGGTGATGTGCCATCATCATAATGGTGTATTATTCTTTCTCAAGCTTAGTCATGTAGACAAGGAGCACACAAAATGTACGCATGAAATGGACAGGGTTTATCCTAATGATTTCACTTGTCCAGATGTCCCCGTATAATAAATAAAAATGTAAAGACCTCTTCAGCTAAACAGAGACAAAGTAGAATGGTCGATCTTATCTGAGGAGTCTGACGGAGGTATGGCAACTGGCAGTCTTCGGACTGTACCATATTTTTTTTGCCGAGTCATAATGCACCTGCTCGACTTTTGCCTAGTCGAGCGTGCCTTTATAAAAAAGAATGTACCTCCATTCATTCATGGAGATGATGTCGCATGACTCATTTCACAAACAAGTAAGCAAAACTACTATAATGACCACTGGGAATGGTTTGGCAAACCGGAAATTGCATCAGTTCTCTACGGAACGTGTCCCTCATGCACGGCTACCGTCTGTCCAACAAGGAAGGATTACTCACCTGAAACAAAAAATATAAAGAGTTTGTTATTAATGCAGTTCATTAAAAGACATATTCTTGAATTTATTGCTGAAGAAGCTTGTAAGCAGAATGCGCACTTAAATGACAAGGTAGTTGAAAGCCATAAGCGGTAGGATTGTCTGTTGATCGCACTAAATCCAAAATATCAAAATGGCCCTCATCTAATACCTGCCTCTCTTGTGATAGTACTACTAAAATGAAAATAGACACTTGAACAAGCTTGTTGAAGCGAACAAGGCTGTGATGATGGTTCCAAAATGGAATATGCTTTAGGAGAAATAAAATCTCGAGGGAGAATGTACAAAGAGCATACGGGAAAAGCATATACCGATGCACAAAGCCATCATTATCCCGGTGAAAGGGAAAAATTCACAAGAATTTTTAACGTTTTATACTCTGTCTCTTTCTGTTTTTCCTCTTTGTGTAAGCATTAGCCTCAACGATAAGGGTTCGTTTGTTCTAAGTCCGGATCAATATTGTACAAGAACAGGAGTTAGAGAGAAAAAAACATTTTTTTCATCAATTTCCTTCCTATACATACATTAAATTACATGATATAAACCAAGACGTTTTCCTTCAAGTGTTTCCTTTTGTTTTTCTTAGAGGGATTCTTTGTACGAGTGGAGAGATTTTATAAAAAAAAGAGAGAAAAGAAAGTGGAAGACGGAGATAAAAAATGGGGAGAAAGCTTTCGCTACGTGACCAGTCATACGGAAAAACAAATATTCCATTGTATTATTCCTTTTTTCCTACCGTCAATGGTAATATGTGAAAGTATAAACTATCTATAATTTCGATACATTTTTTCCTCTTTTGTAAATACTTCAAACAAAAGTTGTGAATGTACACAAGAAAAGTTTAAACTTGCAAATGCAGCAGGAGAAAAAAAGGGTTAGCTTAAATAAAGCCGTGCTTTAATATCGTATCTTGTTATTTTTTTGCCGGATTGGAACCTGGAATGCACGGGGTAAAAGAAAAGTTCTTCCTACAACTACTTGGAATAAATGTTGTTAGCATAGTAGTAAGTACAGTCTTTTTACGTCGTGTCGTATGTCCCAGTGATTGTTTCAGAAAGTATGTATTTGAATGAGTGGCTGTGCACATGTTTGATGTTTGCCATTTCCAAAGCAAACATAATAAAATATATGGGGAGTCACACAATCACGGAGAAAATTTTATTTGCTTCGAGTTTTTTTCCAAGGGAAAGAGCAATTTATTGTAAACGTGTGTGGTAATAATTGATTAGCTTGAAAACGGGTAAAGTGGATGTAATATTGGGATAAATACGGCAACTTTCTCTTTCCAGAATCCAACTAGTTTCTATCTTTAAAGAAAATATGGCTATAACACGTGTCGTGCTAGATGTATGGAAGTATTGTATAAAAGACAAAAAATTAGCATATAAGTTGCTATCCTTTCCTGGGGACTCTAGTAGCTCTTGAGTGGGCGAACAAAGGAGAACTGCGGAGAACCTAGATTTCTCAGCAATAATCTAGGGAGTGAACTTGGCGAACCATAAGGTGTGACTCTCTACCTGATTTTAGTAACTTTCTCATCAGGAGAGTCAAAGTAAGAACTTTTTTTCTTCTTCTTCACTGGGATCATGTCAAGGTAGAAGGAAAACGGAACTAGCCGGAAGGAGAGGTTCTAAGCGGCTGTGTGTGCGTTCCTTATCTCTGTTAGACGAAACACACTCGGTCTCACGACAAAGTAGAAAATCTGAAAGAGATTCTTTACTTTTCTCACATATAAAACAGGCCAGAGGCTTTCCCTCTTCTTTTTCTGGTTTTCATGATTGCTTACATTTTATTACGGCCTTGGTTAGAACTTCGAAGGTAACGTAAAACTATCCTGGGTTGTTCTCATGTTCAGACTGCTGAAAAAATGTTTCCCTTTTTCCAAATGAGTAGACGAGCCCACCCAAAAAAACTTTCAGTTTCGACTTGGATTGGCAAAAACTCTGTTGAATTATTCATTGCATAAATAGGAAAATCGGAAACAATTTTAGGGGCTGTGTGCCTATGCTGCGTATATATAACAAGTTTATTTGAAGGCCTCTGTTTTTTTATACGTAACTTTTTTTTCTGTTTCCGCTCAACATCCAAGCGACTGGTATTATTTGCATAAAAACTTTCCTTGTGTATTTTAAGTATCCATCCAAGGTCTTTTTGTGTGCTACCTTATGCATTAATTACTTGAAACACAGTCATCCATACAAAATGCGTCCTTTAAACCCCAATAAACGACTTGTTTGAAGATTATTTTCTACGAGGACCGGATATTTATTTGCGCTGATGACAAAGATAGCTCTCGTAATACTGTTAGCTACTGCACAGGATATGCAAGAGTGCACTGCACTGGAAAATTTATGAAGATGCTCTTCCCGCTCTTAAAGTTTCCTCCACAACCTCAATATGCAAAGCTGTCTGTTTCATTATCCTCTATCCCCTTCGTCATCGTCTCCGTCTTAATTTTCTTTGCCGCATCAGTGAAACATAATAGAATTTTCTGATCCAGATACTCTTACAGGTAACGATTAGAACTTCTCCCTGTGATGTGAACAANCGTCTCCGTCTTAATTTTCTTTGCCGCATCAGTGAAACATAATAGAATTTTCTGATCCAGATACTCTTACAGGTAACGATTAGAACTTCTCCCTGTGATGTGAACAAGCAAAGAAAAAAAGGCTTGCACAAAATTCATATCCAGTCATCCTCTTATCCTCATCATTTATTTAAATTTACTTATTCATTTCCCTTTCTTTATTCGACAACTCTTTCCCCTGCGTCTCACTCTGCTTTTTAACACCTTTGATGAGTAAAGTAGTATTTTGTTGCTCTTCTTGTATCTTCTTATCCGTTATTTACCAAAGTCATCAGTCATCACCATCAACGTCCCCCAATTTTCTTCCTTCTTTTCATGCCCTTCGAGAAAAACCACCACCGCACTAAACTCTTTTATTTAACGGCTTGAATTCAACCTGTCTAAACAATTGCTTTTGTCAAGAAAATTTCCTTTTCATGGTATGGTTATGGCCGTGTATTATTCTTGGCTAGACTGTATTTCTTCCTATAACAGAGATGAATCAACGTTTGCTGTCTGTAAAGTTTAAATATATTTTTTGTTGTTGATCATCATGATTCATGATGAAGACAATCATCATCATCGCCGCGGTTTTCATTCGTTTCGCATGGTAAAGCACAACCACACTTTGCTACGACTGTATTTTTTTCTCTTTTTGAAAGTTTACCCACTCTTGACTTGCCAATTACTAAATGACTGAGCTGACTTTCTATAATGGGTACCTAGGTATAAGAATTTCTGTTGTTTGCAACACATTGTAGAAAATGAGCTAAGAACTATTGCAATCTCAAACTGCCACCGCCAATCCTTCTAATAATCGTGAAAACATTTTCCTCCTCTTCTCGGGAGCAACAAGGAACAAAGAAAAAGTTTATTAAAGTTACAAACGTTGATGAAAGAACTTTTGAGAATGACTTTGTTTTTGGGGAAAACATTTACACATTAATTCAGTGACTTGATTTCGCTAAGCTTTCCATTAGAGGATTAAGATTACTCTTAAGATGTCTAATATTTTGCACGTATTTATACAAGTTTTTAATGAATACGTATATGATCTGCCGCCAAAAATTGTTTTTCTGCAAAATCTCTCGATATTAAAACAGAGGATTTTCCTTTGAGACAAAAGTTCGACAGTTTTGAGTCCATTTCTGGGAAGGGAGAAACTGATTAAAATGAGAGCTCTTTTCTGCCTCGTGAAAACTGGCTTGACGTAGACTATCATATTTCATTTTGTGTGAGTGCTACTTCCACACTCATACGAGAAAACTAATGCATCCGAAAAGAATAAGAACAACAAAGACTGGGCTTGTTCGTCTAGCGTTGTTGTCCTGATTTTCTTCCTTCTCCCTGACTTTATAATGATGACTATAATAACAATTATTATTTTAATTCTGAGCACCAACAAGAGCAAAAAGGACTAGCAGGTCATATTATTATCCCATAAAAAGTTTTCCTGATTCTCGTCCAGAAAGTTATGAAAAGACTGACTTGTTTATTTCCTGCGACTGTTGTATATATAGCTGACTACGGCTGATAGTTTATACGCACGCCTGTTGATGTGAGAAGGGTTATAGGAGTAAAGTGAAACTTTTTCTTGGAAAGTGTGAGAAACACAAAAGAGTATAAGATTTCTTGATCGTGGAAAAGTACAAAAGATGGAGAGTAACAACAGGCTTTAGATTATAAATACAAAAGTAAAATGTGGAAAGTTTCAAGGAAGAAAAGGCCTAGAGCGTTGTCTATGACGAAGAAAATGAAGGAGAGAGAAGATGAATAGTACTTTTGGTGTGTCATGGCGAGAAAGAGAGATTACTATTGTACGCTCTAATCTTCTCTCTAAAGTTCGTCTGCTCGAGGAGAAAGCTATAAGTCCCGCAGCGTTATTACAAGTTGGAAGAAGAAGGGAACAAGGACAGGAAAATTAATAGGAGACCAGGGTTACATATTACAGACACAAGGAATTTTCGAATTGGAAGGAAATGTGTGTGTATAGACACACATTTATGTAAAAAGGAACAAAAACGCGGTGAAAAATACATGAAAACTGGTCGAAGAAAGAGGTTGAGGATGTGGGATGCAAAATTACAGATGAACAAAAAGGATAAAGAGGAGAAGTAGAGGAGGCACATGATTAAATGCTGAAAATGCCTCTTTCGGTTGTGTTTTCAGATGAATGCATGTGTGTTTTACGGGCATTTTAGAAGAGTTTTATTGGCAATTTTTCTTATCGACAGACCGTTTTGTCCTAAATTTCTTATGGTTTTCCTTCTCCTATTATTATCAATCGTACAAACAAATTGGCACACATAGTTTGCAATTCTGACAAATTTTTGAGGCAACCAGATGCTCCATAAGATATAGAATCTTTGATACCATTTATTTACTAGTTTATTTACGAAAAAACTCTGAAAATACTGTGTGCACTGATAAAAATCGCATTGCTACAATGAATATTCTTTTGATACTTTTAGATGAAAAAGATTTTTTTTTTCATATGCATGAGGACACGTTTGCCTGTGGGATTCTTGTCGGATTTCATTTGAGCAAATCTAGATCCATTATTAAATGTTCTAGAAAGAAATTAGGCACCAGTAAAATAACAAAACAGATAGGTTCTTTTTCTGTGGATTTTTATGTGTGTGTGTTCAGAGTACGCACAGTGGTAGCAATAATCCATGCTCTGTTTCATCTCATTCACATTACGATAATCATCATGATTTCTACCCGCAAAAAATACGAGAATCTACGACTCTATGGCTTTATACATTGTGAACATTAGTTTTTAAGATTTTCCTTGGTAGTAGCACAATTTTCCTAAGATCCAGGTCCAGACACTATGTGTACATAAATTTACCCTTCAACATACATTTTCTCTCGGAGAGAAAACTGCATCTGGAGTAGGCGAACGAATAAGATCAAGAAATAGCAACCAGTGACCATACAGACCACAATGACAGTGACAGAGTGCTCTTCCGCAAAACTTCTCATGCCAATCTTTTCCTCTTCTTCTTTTTTTTTACTTTAGGCAGGTTTTCCTATTAATACATCTACCTACTACTATGCAATATATTTCAACTCATGTGGTTTTTATTAGTAAGAAAATGTTGCGGAAATTCGCTCAACTTTTTGGTTTGTCTTATTGGTGAAAAATATACGTAGTCTTCCTAGTGGAAAGGCACGTTTCGTACTTCCCGTTTCTCAAATATTTTTTCTTCTTCGTTTGCTGTTAGCTTGTACCTAGTGAAGAAAAAGACACTTATCAATAAAATAGACAGTTTTTCTACCAAATCTCTAATAATTGTACTCCATTTTCTCTACACCGGCGACTTCTCTTTTATACAAGCGAAACATGAAACCACCAAGAGAAAAATAGTGTAATACGAAGTATATAAAGTGTATATATTTCCCATGATTAGCACAAATTCTCTAACAAGCAAGTAGGCACACCAGTAACACTACCCAATTTCTTCTAAGCCTTTTTTTCATTTTGGAAGCTGACGACACCGACGATTGTGAGCCTCTCTATCACTGTACCCAGAGCGTCTACTAGTGAAGAAGTGTCGAGGAAGTAGTAATAATACTAGAGCGAAATGTAAGACAACGGGAACGGCAGCTCTCGTCATTTTGTTTGATTTGCGGTTTCCAACTTTCCTGTAATGATCTCCTATTAAATATTTTCTCTTAGAATTCTAGCATTTCTACGGATGTATGTATGACAATTATATGCATAGGAGATGAAACTAACTAAGGCATACAATATCATCTTCTTTTCTCTGCAGCTACAAGGAAATTAATGGTGTCATTGTCGTCTTCCACCCGACTGCACAAATTTACTGACATGCTCATAATAACACACAACACACATATTTTATCCACAGCTCTGTGTGTGCATTCATGTTACACACATGTACATTACCGAGAAAATCGAAATAAGACTAATAAACTTTTTTAGTTTTTCCTGATATTACTTTACACACAAGTTTGACTGCTATTACACACCAAGTCTACATGAATGTCTCTTGTTGCGGTATAAGCTTGGAGGATGGTGTGACGATGATGAAGCCAGTGGTGGTGTTCTTCTGGGCATATCATATTTTCGTTATTTTCTTGGTCGTGTAAAATGACGTTGATCACACAAGAAATATCATAAGTTACACTTGGCTTGCCTTGTGGTGGCACTGCCTTTCAAGGAAAATGCTCGTCTTCTTTAGAGCTGTTCTGTTATATCAAAAACATTTTGGTGTGTGGAACGCAAAGAAGACGAGCAATGACATGTCATTGCTACCCAAGACAAAAACCTTAGAATGCACTACACAGGCTTTTGATAGTGGTAACAGTTAGCCAAACCGAAAATGGATTTTGTAGGACGCTTTGGGTTTTAATACATGAAACATTTTTCTATTGACAAAAAAAAGGATGACAACGGCAGTGGTGGTGGTAACGTCAACCGTCAGCATCATTAAATGATTGGCAACACATGTGACAATCACAAAGTGTTTATGGGGCTCATTTAATGTCGAATTATTACAGAGGAGTTGTCACCGTTGTCACACAATCTATTTTGCCGTCAATAAACGACACACGTTTGTTCAATATTTTTTTCATATTTTCCGGCGGTCGCATAACAGTACAGTGAAAAAAAAGTTGTGAGCGCAGTTATGAATACTTGCGATGATGACGATATGCATGAGAGAAAATGTAAACACTATTGGTTCGGAATAATGGATTATGGTAGGATTTTTTTAAAAAGTGTGTTAGAACTAACAGTATATTTTTTTATCAGGTGTAGGCTGATGATGAATGCGATTGATGAACTAAATTGCCTACGCGTCTTCTCAGATTTTCTTTATCAGGAGGGTATTATATTCTTGGTCATCAATAGGATCATCATCGCCACCACCACGCATTTTCTTTTGCTTTCATATTCTTCATTCTTCCTTGTCATTTTTGTATGTATTTTCTTTTTTATCGATTATTTTTACGTGATTGGGTAATTCAATCACCATTTTTATTGCACATTGAAAAAACGGCCTACTACATCATAAAGATTTTTCTTCTTTCTTTTTTGTATGACAGGAGTAGTGGGAAAATCGATGATATTCATCACTATCATTTTGGTAATCGAAACTGAAGTGGAGGCACACAAGTTAAAGGAGTGAATTAGGTGTATGCACACACACCGGGCTGTGGAAGTACAGGTTATAAGATCGACTCTCCTGTAATTCAAGTAATCAGTTTCATCTTTTTGGCATTAACAAAGTAAAAGAGCAACATGTGCAGTTTAGCCTTGTTTGATCTTTTGGACGAGATGACGAGATTTTTTTTAATCCTGGTTGCCCTTTCGTCTGAGAGAAAAATCTTGTCCTGCAAACTGTTTTGTGCAAAACAGTGAGCACTGGCACTGACACAAGAAGTAGTTGCTTGCTCATGTTATAATCGATGATTCCACTGAGCAGGTATTGCAGAAATATACCTACATGCATAATGGTAATATGAACCCCGGTTTTTCATGAATCATGATCGTGTCGACCAGATCAATTTTATTGGATTCACTTAACTAAACCTCTGCATTAGCTACTGGTAGTGCTTCCGTATTAGGAAAATGCTGTATATGTAATCCTCCGCCACAAAACACCGTCAATTCCCAGGTTAGTTGTCAGTTTCAGGCCAAAAGCTTGCTTCTTGTAACAGATCAAATATGTATATACACTGTACTCTATAGTCTATATAGTTTGTAGTCAGTGGTAGTGTTGTTTACCTGAAATCATAATCGCCAAGACCCAGTCCGTCTTACTGGTTTAGTGCTGGTCTTATTTCATTATGATTATCCGTTTGGTTATTCGCATAAACCGTAATGTGATTTTAATAAATTACTCAAAGGTAGAAAACAAAAACCTGCCAGTCAATTGTTTTGGCATTTATCATAGCCTCTAGATAATTTTTAGAATAAACAAGGTTCCTATTCAATCCGTACAGTGTTGGCCTAGAGCTGGTAAACCAGAGGGTGTACTGGGAAAATAACGATTGCTTTTGAAACAGGATTATTCTTGATTCTGACAATGCAAGTGCAATGAATCGCTACTGAAAACCGTTATTATGTAAGAAGCAATCTTTTTGTAACCCTATTATCAGAAAGAGAATGCTTTTATAAATGCGCAACAGGACTGAAAATTGTTTTACATGTAAATGTCAAAAATACAATGTGTGTAGGATGAGATCACCAGTTTAAAACAGGGATTCTGCATATAAGTGTGTTTAAAAGCTGTATTTACTTCATACGGAGCAAAAAGACATGATGATGTGTGTACCGGTAAACTAGCCAGTGAATTCAAGGTGATGGGAACGGACCATAAAAACACACATTTTCCTCCTCATTTGAAAACAAAGACAGGAAAATGGTGTGTTCATCAATGAAAAACTGCAATGAGCTGGCCCGTTACATCATTCTAGCTCGGGTTGCTTTAAGATTTACAAATTTGTTTTGTCGGATTGCAGTCCAAGGAGGAAACAAAAAATTAGGATTTTTTACGATTGTTTCAGACATCCGGTATTCGACGAAACAAAGGAACATTTAATATCCTTGTCCAGATTGTTTTCTGATAAGGATGATCTTAAATCCTGCATCTTACTGAACTACTTATAAACAATGAATGTGTCTGAATCACAATCAAGTTTCAAAATGAGTAATTTTTTAAAAATATGAGTGTTTTTCTCATTAAAATTCTCATCCTAGTCATGCAACCGGGAAACAAAGTGAACATATCCCTGAAACATATCCCGAAGAAAACATTGAAAAATCTGTGTGAGCTCCATGGTGGTCGGTGTATGCACAAGAACGTATCACGCAATCAAATACAAAATCTCTGATTCATTCATTCTAGTCGATAAATGTTGTATTTTAAAGTAATAATGATTGCATGTCATGATGACCTAGTACACGCACTCCCAAACATATTTTATGAATGGTATCAGTTGTTGTTGCACAACTTTATTGAATGAAAATACTCATGATCATGTTGATAATGAAATGACGATATCGGTAATGAGGCGCATTTTTAGCAATCAAATTATGATTAATGGTAATAAATAAGCTTTCATTCTTCTAACGATTATTAGTGTAACAAAAAGCGGTGAGCCAAACACGTCCATTCTAAGGGTCAGGTCAAATAGTTTAGTAAATGGTATTCCTGTCAAATTCCTTAATATATTTACTGTACTCTATTAATCGAAAGCCCTCAAACCCCACAACCAGTGGTAGAAAAAAATACGAAAATCTTTTAAACTTATAGAAGACCTGTCAAAGAGATTTCCGCCCTTGTCAATTGTCAGCCGTCTCTTTTTGGCTGGTAGTCATCCTTTTGACTTTTGACAGACCATTTTCAAGACTACTTTCGCCTGCTCATTTGCAGTTTTATCTGCACAAAATCAGTTCTTTACATGCAATTTAGTTATTATTCTATTTATTATCAATTTCGATTTCTTCACAAGATAAATAACTCTATTCACGAAGGGAAAAAAAGGTTAAGAGACAAACAAAAGCTGCCGTCTCATTATGCACTTTTCATATTTTTAGCCTCTAAACTCTTTTTTAGAACATTAAACATATTATTATAATGATACACCCCAAAGTTTGCTGATAGTAGTCTAATAATTTACAAAGGCTACCCATGCAAAATCTACATTCAGGTAGTTCTCTGTCCTATGCACCTTTAATCTACCTACAACTTCATGGCCATTTTTGACAAAAAAATGCTATTTTAAAGATAATAGAATGAAAAAAGATTGCTCCCGTTCTTATTACTATTACTATTCATGTGTACAATATGGGCGGTGGTTGCTCACGGCAAAATTCACACTCTTCACGTCATCAGTGAGTGGAAACTTGTGCCTTGGATGGGAAACAATAACAATATTATGTAGAAAAGTGGGCGTCTACTTATATTCTCGTTAAAGATGTAGAATCATCAGACATGCATGAAATTTTCTTATTACGTATTCCATACGACGCGAGAGGGGGATGCTGAAGAGATAATCATTTTTTTTTTTCACCACACATATACCACAATCATACTATACTCTAGGTCCAACTAATTTTCCAGTTTTGAATAGTCGAAAAGTTCTAGGTTTTTTGGGAGAAACTGCTCATTACATTGCTTTTACAAAGTACCAGCCCAGCTGTCGTTTCACTTATAATTGCTATACTCCCCGTCTATATTACTTTTGTTGTTGTTGCTTCTCCTGCATCCATACAACCAGAATCTTTTGAAAGCCAGTAGAGAAAACTGATGATGATGGTGATGGTGGAGAAAAACACAAGTGAATATAAAGCTGTTAAATTCACAGTTTTATTCGTTTACTACGTTTCGCCCGCATCATCCCAGCAATTTGAACAAATTAAATGTGCAAACCAAACAGCCATGTAAAAAGGGATAAAATTTGTGCGGGGCGCTACCCAGTTTAGTACATAGTAGTAGAATACACAGAGTTCTCCAAAAAAATATACATGTGAAACATCTTTCACTTATTAGACTCGAGCGAGAGCTCTTCAAACCAGCTCATCCTCTGCGGTTGTAATATGTGCGAGTGTACAAGACCGAGAGAGTTAAGCAAGCTGGAAAATGGGCAGTAAAAGCCGGCCATGCATGATAGCTGGAGAAAATAAAATTATTATGCTTTTGGTCTGGGATGACGATAGGAATCCGCTTTCCATGCTAACTAGGTGTGATCTATACTTTTTTTTCCTTTGTTCTCTAAAAAAATTCTCATTTCCTTGTGCCCACTTTCATTCCATTCATCGAGGGAAAAACATTTTAGTCAACTTTGTTTTCCAGTGCGAATAATATTGTTCCTTTCCACAAAAGGAAAGATTGGGACTGAGTTTTCCATGACCATATGATGACCATGTTGTGCTTCACAGACCGTGATATTTAACTGTACAACACAACAAACCCTGCGTCGACAATATTCGCATTGGTCATTTCACAAAATTATACATGGCAATTGTGCAGACTGCATATAAACAGCTCTGATCCAAAGATTACATATCTGTTTTACCCATACTTTTTAAAGAGATAGAAAAAGACGTAAACATAAGGCTACTCTCTGCGTGGGTACTCATGTGGCATACGAAAACACTCCAATTTCCACAATTTTTGCTGATAAACGGACCTATTAGGAGCAACTATCTTTGTTTTTAAACTGTGTCCCCATATACGACCTATTTTATGACAACTCATTACGTTCTGCAGAGTAATCACTTGACCACTCTTGGGTCCTCATGGGAAATATCCACCCAAAACTTATAAGCCATTGTTATTATTGCATAACAGCCGAAGCTCATACATTAATTGCTTTTTGTATTAAAACTCCATATTTTCTGCAAGATAATGCTTCGCAAATTAAGTTACTAGATGGTTCTACATTTTATTGATATACACAGCATATGAATTTTTATATCACCATTTTATAGTCGAAGAACATTCTTTTAACAATTTGCATGTTTATCGGTAGTTTAAACTAAAGTGAATAATTTTAGAATTGATGTCTATCCATCTTGTTTGTTGCTGATGTAATCATAAATCTGACTATCTTATGACGATATCCGCCACCTGAAAAAATGATAAATGATTTTTGCTCACTTTGTTCGATAGGCCGCAAACAAAATAATCGCTTCAACTGCTGATCGTTGTGTAAGATGATGCCGAAAAGAAATGTGGTCAAATTTTGTTATATATGCAATAGCGCAAAAACGCTAGTTATGTAAGAAGCTCAATGTTTAAACGTGATATTGTTCTTGTTCATTTTGTTTTCATTGTTTAAGGCAATATCAATTACCTAAAAAGCAATAAATTACTTGTGGTTTTTAATAGATACCACACCTGAAGGACAAAAAAATCAACGATGAAGTGGCATCGGCAAAGCGTTTGAATTTTAATGGATGGAATCAGTGCAAAAATAGCACAATGGTAATCTCATCTAGAAAGGACCGTATATTATTGAGCTATATTCAAGTACCAGAGCGTCATCTTTGTCTCTAACACACCGTTTTATAGCGGTACTACACCATTACATCCCATTGCATGTTTCGCCAGATTTTCAAAAATGACGAGAACTCAGGGAAAAAATCATATGGCTGTATCAATCATATGATTGTAGTTTTATTCATAAAACCGATGAAAGCATCGGTTACTACTCGAAATCACAGTTGAACTGCGTGTGTTATCAAACAAAATAGGGCAGTATCCTTTTGTGTCACTCTACTAGCCTGTTAATTTAATATGAGTGATGATGAGGATGGGTGGGAGTGCAAAAAAGTTGTGGCGTAATAGAAAACTGTTAGTTGCCACTGATGTATGAATGTGTGGCAATGAAAAACAGTCTAATTTGCTGCTTTTGCTTCCTTTTGTTATCCCATCACACTTCTTTCGCCTCACACATGTGTCAAATGCAAAAGTGGGATTGACACAAGGATAATTAAACGACAGGTAAACAAAGTTCCTCACACAAAATGTAAATTAAATTGAATCAAAAGCGTTGCGCATCCGAGATGAACGTGATTCGTAAGAGGAAAATGATGTAAAACTTGAAAGACGTTTTACACTGAGTGTGTCGATGTTATACATTATAGAATTCTTGTACCGGTTGATTATCAAATATACACGTTTGAGCCTCGCCTTACGCTTATTTTTTGTTAGGGGTTAACCCATTTATTTTAATTCTACCCAAAGTGTAATTTGGATCATATGGCTGTATGCATTTTCTTCGAAAAATTTGGCAAAAAGAATCGATTCTTCATTGCCATCCTCGACAACAAACACTGTCGGAAGAGTGCATGCAAACGGCAACAGTCACAAGATATTTAGACAGGAAAGAAATGAATCAAGTTGGATTTGCATACGCCTACTTTTTGTTACAAGTGAAGTTTAGCTGCTCTTTTGGTTGTGCGCCACACTGAAAAAAAGAAGCATTTTTTTGCGTCATGACAGGCTAGGCATAGCCTACAGCACATTTTTTGTTGATTGTATCATTTACCTGTCTGTGCACTCTGTGCAGAAATGCAACGTTTGTCGATAATGATGCTGATGATTGGTATAACTGCATATGAATACTGATCAGTCGCCTTATAAAAACTTAGAGGAAGCAAACGTCGATTTATAAAAATATGTACGTGTCGTGATTGACATGATTGAGTTCAAATGAATGATACTATCCCTGAAGGTCTATCGACAAAAAATTTCTCTCTCATTTACTACGCTGAAATGTAGGTGAGGTTAGATGAAAATCGCGGGGTAAGGAATATGATTAAATTACGTAAAAACATTGAATACCTTTGAAGAGTAAGTAAATATTTTCCCTGGCCAGTTTACACACACCTACTCAAGATTAAAGTCTATCCCTGAAAGCACACGACGAGTTAATCAATTTAAGGCTGGGCAAACAAACAACTAATGCGTATGTGGATGCAGCAGTGTGAAAAATTGATAACACCGCAGAAAATCAAACATTTTCGCAGAGTCATGCATGTAAACATTCTCACAGAGAAATCCCAAGAGAAATGATATGAAATATCTAATGCTTCTGCCAATCAAACATTTTCAATAAGTTGCTGATAGATGTTATGAAAGAGCTGATACGTGAATTTAAATGAGACACAAGAGTAAAAAGGAAATCAGTGTCAAAGAGTCAGTTTACAAAGGAAACTAGGGCGTTCGCAATTTAAAACTGAATATATCAGTGCTTAAAAAGGCTGGCTGAAATTTTCACGGGGGTATATTTTTCATATATTTTCTCACAATGATCCACCTTGTCAGCAATTAACGCTTTAGTGAGCAAACCTGAACAATAATTAACTTGACGCAGGTTGTGAGTGTTTTGTTAAAGTTGGAGTTGATAATATGTATGAAAAAATCAGTTACTCCTTTCATTGGAGTAATTATCATGAGCTAAACACAAGTCAAAATATCATTTTTAAGACAAAAATGCTTCTGATATTTTTCAATGTTAACCACCTTTTTGAGAAAGAAAATTACAAGTTATTCACCTGCATAAAAAGTCATAGACTGTGCGAACAAAAGGAAAGGGAGTTTTTAAACGGGATACTTTTTTAAATAATTATTTTAGTTTGTGAGAGAACGACAATCTTAACGAAACACAATTAAGGAACAATTGAATTGTAGAGATAGGTCTACAATGGTTCAAGGCAGTGGGTGACGACCATTTTTTTCGACGCTTCATGCAGTGCGATCTAAAATAGGAGGATCCAAAACAGGAAAAACTACTGAAACAACAGGAGCTAAATGGGTTTACATTTACTCTCTCTCAATCAGCCAATTTTACAGTTAGTTTACGAGCAAAACAGAAAATAAAAGAAACACAGTAGCTGAACTGCTCCTACAATAGTAAAGGATATACAAACACGCCATCGTTTACATAATAAGATCCCGGTGTAGTCTCATTTTCCCAACAATTGACTCTTGTGTGAGTAATATTATACTTTTCGTACGAGCAGAAAAATAACCGTATTAACTCAGTCGTGCGTTGTTTTTTTTTCTTTGACAAGGTAATTTCAAGCCTAGAGTAGTTGAAGAAAAGTCATGAGATTTTGAATATCAGAACTGAATAATTTTAACTAAGTTTTCACTTATTTGCATAATAAGCAAGGTACATTTATCTTCGTGAATGAACTGTTTATAAACTCATCCCAGCTACAAAAATATCCGTGTTTTAGCCTTGCATGCAAGACAATCTTTGACTCCCATGGGAAAGTTGTCCACTTACAGCAAGTGTGAGTTGAGCAATTGCCTCGTGCAAGAAAAATTAACAGACACGTTAAAGTTGTGATTATCAGCGACAAAGTGTTTTGAATTAGTGTAATTATTGCAGGAGAGGCATTGAGTAGCACACTTTAAACAAAACTCGTAAGTTTTTGCAAGTGTGCATGTTGCAAATTATATAGATTTCAGTTTGTATTAGTTTACATCCTACTTGAATAAGTTCTTTACCTAAAGGTACCATCACGATAAAAATTATTCTAAATTTGGCCCGATTCCCGCTTGATTACAGATATCTGATCGGGGAAACTTTCATTTAAATTAAAACAGATATGCTCTTTTACGGATGTGGAATGGTTTTGAAGGAAGGACGGTTTCCTATGTGCAATCCTCTTTGCCTAAATACATACATACTTTAAAACTTTTCACTTGCTCCTATTTTCCGCGTAAACTACCTGAATACTTTCTTTACGGTTACCTGCATAATTGTTGGCTGACGTTGGCCACCGTATCTAATGATACCAGTACTACTACCCAAAACACAAGTGTCCATGAAAGTGACCACATTT
>JAAXOA010000455.1:0-23602 GCA_036561885.1 Salina celebensis
TTAAACCGACAATAAGCTGCAAAGTGATACTATCCTTTGGTTGCACATAATTTTACACGCAAAATGCAACAATCTTATCGGGAGAACATTCCATTTTAAATCTTTTGTAAAGGGAGTGCTATTTGAAAATGAATTCTTCTTTAGTTTTGTTTGCGATGCAAACAAAATCTGTATTTTTTTGTATGAAGGGAAAATATATCCTTATAAAAATCCCTGAGTAATATTATGGAAGGAGAGGTCATTTGTCATCAGTCCGAACCACCTCACAATGAATTCAACATTAACTCGTAGGTTAACGGGAGGCTATTACCTCCAACACCTAATGCAAAAGTCACGGTTTTAACAAATTGTGAGTATTCACGAGATCATTATTATCCTGCTGAATACTTTAAGCACTATTTCACCCGAGGCGTAATAAATATAGCCATTTTTTGTTGTTGGCCAGGTAGACACAGTCAGTGGTGAGGATTCATCCCACAAAACATTCCATGATGTTATCGTCTACATGGCAACAGATACGGATATGACTAGGTACATCTTTTTCTTGCCATTTGCACAATGTTCGCTTTTCTCATTATGCGTGCTTGTGGTTTTGCATCAAAGTGCTGTTGGTATGATTGAATCGATGCCATGCTAGAATACGATATGGTTATGAACAACTATCGTGAGAAGACGGACGACTTTTTGTCGGAATGAGAGTCAACTTGATTCTTAGAAGATAAAACAAAATGACACACAGTAGCTTAGTTAAATATATATTACGACAATTACGTAGTGTCGAATCAAGGTGAGTAGCACAAGTTTATATAAAGATATTATCAAAAGTAGATCAAAATTGTTGCAAAAAATACGCAAAGGATTTTATTTAACCATCCGGACTATATAAAAAGGATCCGGTAACATGTTGCATGTTATGGAAATGGTTATCGTTTTAACAGTTGACAGTCAATGTTTTGATATGATAGCATAATAATAATGCCCGAGGGAACCCTAGAGCTTGAATTGACTTTGTATCCAATAGTTAAAAAGTATATTTTTGTACTAATCATCGAAAAGTAATTCATAAATCTTCTCGCGCAGCATGGCCTGAGTAAAAACAAAGAAGTATACATCAATTTAGAGAGTTTGATGGTTGCAGTCATCTGTCAGCAGATAATGAAAAGTAAGTATAATTATCATTTGTCGATAATGAAAGAAACGATTCAGTGTGGGCCTAATTAAGCCACTACTTCTTTTCCAACTGCACACTCCCTAAAGATTCACTGATTGCTTAAAACGCAACAAGTACATATTAGGCAGGTTGGCTCATGTGTAAGTTCATTACTGAGTTTCACGTAATTCAGAACTATCCTTTTGTTTATTATAGTTTCAAGGAATAATAGTTGTGTTGACACGATATCCCTTTCTAGCACTAGAAGAAATGACAGGTGTGCCATATTCTTGAAACACTGTTCCCAAAAACTTTTAAAACCAATCAAAATTTAAAATTGCTAGTAATAAAAAGTTTATATCTCTGAATAAACTTGTCAGAGGATAAAAAAATACAGAATGAGCTTTGTACCAGATCTTTTGTTGGTATTGGTTACTAACACTATTGTATGTAATTTATACTGCATTTGATTTGTCATAGTTTACAGGGAAAGAGCGCACTACGAAAATATAATATACTGTGGATTTAGATTTCAACCTGTCACAGGGAGTCGAGTTTTCATGATATGATCTTGTAGTGTTTCGTTAGTTATCTTCTTGGAAGATGAATTACGTGTTTTTAAAACAAGAAAATAACTTCCAAGAATGTTCTATGCAGCGAAAACAGCTTTTCTGAAGGAAAATGCATAGTACTTTTCGGGTTAAGCCTTGTAAACGACTGAACCTTAAAATATAGTTTTAAACTCGGCTGGTATTGTAATACAGTACATTAATTTTTTTGTACCATCGATCCTTTGTGCGTGCAAAAAATATTATTGCATTTCTGGTGGTAAGCAATTAGCCTGTAGAAATTATTGCTTTTAAATTACTGTTTCCCCACACAAAGAAACGATTTGTACAAAATCGTTTTGTGGTTGTGTGTACTGACTACTACTAACTGCAGGGCAATACTTGTGTATAATTGCAGTATACAAACGCTCATGAAATCTACTGACTCACATGCCGTAAAACTCGCGTGTGTTTCTTTCATTGTCTAAGAAATCGGTTTCGCTCACCTCACAATTGCCGAGATAATTACCACACGAATATTTACAACAATCCTAAAATCAATACCGTTAATGGAATATGACAATACCCTTTTTGAGTATAATTTTTCATCCAATTGATTGAACTACCGATACTCATAAAATTTATGAACACAATACTATTTCTTATGCAACTACATATCAGTTTATCGTCAGCTATGATAAAATTAGAACTGCTACTTTCCATTTTGTATAACAGCTCACATTTCAACAATAATTTACGTCACAATAAGCCTACGCGTTAAGTACACCATAAGTTAAGTACACGTGTTGAATCAACATTCAAAAGCGAAGCCATTTGGGAAAACCACACAAAAAACCAGAACACGTTTGTTTCATTTATCAAATGAAATGTCAGCTCACCTTAAATACGTACACGTTAGTGTAAAATTATAACCGGATATTTGGCACTGATTTTCCAGTTTAAAATATGTTATCGATTTTTTAACACTTTTTCACAGCGAGAGAACTTCCCACATAAACTATTTTGTATATAAATCTTCCCATAAAGTTTTACATACGCTCATGACACTCTCTACTTCAATACTAAATTCATAAAACGTTTTAAGCTTTGTGTTGTGACTACTTTTTTGTATTATTATCCGTTTGCCTGTTTCGGTGAAGATGAAAGTACATTAAAAAGCGTTTTTTCTCGTGGTGTAATCCAAAACACTGAGTACACAAGTAAAATTCTCTCACACAACAAGCATCAGAGTAAACTCCCATTCAGAACCATGATCCTTCATGAAATTTGAAACGGAAAGTCCCTTCGTGGAATTCATATTACTTGTTTCACTTGTAGTAGTAACAAGACTACTTGAAGAACGAAACCTAAACGTTGACTGAACCAGACAAAATAAAAGACTCTAATCTTGTTTGGTGCTTCGTTATAAAAACCAGAATAAGGGACTGAGGGTATCAAACTAATGTACGCAAACACTTGAGACCCATCAACCAACTAAGTACAACAGGTATCCAACTGTTGATGATGGTGCAACCGCGCAACAACATAAAAGAGAAATGGGCAGGGAATATAATAATCCCCTTTTTCCATTCAATGTTTGAAAAAAAATGTAGAAGAGAAAAAAAGGTTCAAATATTATCCAAGAAAACTTGTCTGATCTTGTATTATATATTATTCAAAAGAATCTCTGAATCATGTGGACTTGTTCCAGGCCAAAAATAAGAATGTATTGGCAGCTTTTTTTTTGTTTCACTTGGTCTATGCTCCGAAAACGGTGATTTTTTCAGGAAAAAAGGATCTCATTCCAAAAGCATTTCACATTTTAACACTTTGCTGTGAGCTGGCTGTAAACACAGTAAAGTTCTTGACTGGATAAACAAATTTCCTCAAGATCATTTCACAGCGAAGGCTTCAAGAGTTCTCGCGGTGTATCTCTCTTGCTCGTAAAAAAGATTCACAAAGTAGGGGTTCATTTTTAAACTATTTTACAGCCTGATAAGTACTGGTATATGTTATTTTCGGTACTTAAGAACAAAAGTTATTGCTTCACAGACAAAACTATTTTTTACTTTTGATCAGAAGACAAGCCGATATATTTTGTGAAAAGGCACAGAATGACGAACATTTACACAAAACACACACATAATATCTCTAATGCGCAAAACAATTTAAAGTATTTCTTGTATAATGACAGCATTGACAACACTCCAAGTGAATATGGCAGGTTATTATTACCCAAGCGATTTTTATGACGAAAAAAACGTTACCATAAAAATTTTCAACAAAAGAAAAAACAAAAAACTGCAGGAGCAACCAACGAGAATGATATAGAAGGTGAGCTTGCAATGCAATAAGACAAATTGCCATTAGCACATGCGCGTATATTTCTCTCGTTCGCTAGTTAAATTGAAACTAGCATACAAGCTTTTGGATGATCGTCTGTTTTCATCGTCACGAAGATGAGTATATCAACATCATTTAACTACCACAATGCGTTGGTTTGCATGAAAAATTGTATATCTTCTGGGGTTGTGTGCATGTAGAATTTCTTAGGCTGACGGTAATATAGACAAGTGAGTCGAAGCGCCGTCGTTATCGTGTGAAAGGATTGTGCATCATCATCATCCTAAGTTAAGAGTAATGTATACAATTCTTATCTGCTGCGGGCAAGGAATAGCTTCAGTCTGATGGCATCCTTTGCTAAAGTTTTTTTTATAGAGATATGAGAGAGGTCTTATGGTTTATTAAGTAAGCCAGAGAGAATGCCGCACTACTTAACTAGGATGAGATTTAGGTAAAAAAGAATCATCTTTTACATGTGCCCTTGCCTACATTCCTATGAGAACAGAGAGACAGGTTGAAGAACAAAAAAATATCTCGTATAGGGAATCAAGGCGTCTTCATATGAACAATGTGTTCATATGGGTTTTTTTCTAAAGGTATTCTAGCGAGTCTCCCAAAGTATAAGGAAAAACTAATAATAATTGGTTGCCTGAATGAAAACTTTGGAATTTTTTCTTTCAACGTATTGGGTCTTCATCACGCTGCTGTAGTTAACATACTTCGTGTGTACTTGCGATGATGACATGAGAATCAAGTGTGAAAAAAATTGAAATAAAATTACATCACGTCTCCGTTCTATTTTACTTTGGAGCTGTTTGTTGGAAACATGACGAGGTTCCTTAAACGATCCCATGTGTGTGTTCTTTCATGTAAACTATTAACCTTCATTTAAAGAAGATTATTTCTCATCTTTCGTTAGAAGATGGCTATGACACTGACTCTTGACATGGTGAGAGATTCAATGTCACACGTTTGTATTATTATTGCTATTGCTACATATTCCAAAAACTTCGCTATGACTAATGATGACTGTAATATAAATACTTACAAAAATTAGGAGATGGAGGTTCTATACAGGAAACCAGTCAATTCCTAAATGTAGCTGAGTTTTAAAAATCAACAAAAAATAATTCCTGATCGCGGCCGGGTTCGAACCGGCGACATTCAGCGTGTAAAGCTGACGTGATAACCGCTACACCACGCGACCATCGGTGAGAAAATCAGGGGTAAATACTCCACCCATCGAAGCGGACTTGGCGAGTAACGAAATGTATAGGCTTTTTGTGAGAAGAGAATACTGCTTTTGAGCGATAGTCGCTTTGCACGCTGTTCTCTGTTGCTGGAAATACGATCCAGCCATGAAGCAAACTCCGTGGAGGAAAGACGGCAGCGTCATTCCGCGATCAAATGAAGCAACCTCACAATGTCTTTGTTCACTATTTTGAAGTGGTGTTCTACTGGAAAGCGAGACGTCGCTACACTACACATTAAATGTTTTATACAGTTTAAATGTTAAGTTATGATGCAAGCACAAGCTAATTTCGTAGGAAACTACAACCAAACCATTTCAATGTCGGAACATTGCCATTGCCATTCGCGTCGTTACCGCATTGACAATTACCCAAACATATTATATAAGCATGAAATGAATCAATGCGAAAAGCATAAGCCTAGGAGTAGGAACCTCATCTCCATTTTCCATTTACCTCCATGGCAAAAACAATCATTTTGCAGAATGGGACTAAGACACTGAAGTCAATTGTTTTTCGATCTTCGTGTCGACATTTGTACGTTTGGTTTAATTAGTACTTTTTGTCCTTTTTTTGTTTACTTACGTCCTTGCGAACGTTCATGGAGATTTATAAAATGGACAGGTTTTTTCGATTCGACCTGTGATTGATAGTTCTGGCGGTTTTCAGAAAATTCATTCGATTCATAAGTTAGAATTTAAAATTACCTATGGCATGGAAGCGCTTTTATTGATACGCAGTTTCATAACAAACACGCTATGAAAACTCGAAGATCCGCAAAAATTGTTTCAGATTGTGCCGTAGCTCCGCTAAACTCTGAGCACTCATCATCAGCCGGACCAAGTCTAGTAGTAGAGGTAAAATATACATCTGTCTCTTTTGTATTGTTTACCTGCTCATGGAGCAGATGATCTACTCTAAAAACTTGTTTCATCCGCTTGAATAAACGAAATCGATACGGAAAATGTAGCTCGGTACACTACAAAAGGTAAATATTAACAGTCTCCTAAAGTACTACTTCCGCAAAAAAAAGTTACTACATGATTAAGTTTTAAAATTAAAACAAAAGTCGAACAAAACCGTTTGTTTGTATTCATTACAGGAAGAAATATGTCAACAAGGTGCAATCAAGTAACACCTGTGAACACAGCCCTCCTGTCAATATAGAAATACTCATTACTGGAAATGATTTTAACTCTGTGTTTAACGTTTGCGTTTTAAGTTAGCCTACAGAACAAATTGCAGAGTATTACGATGTGGCATAGAGTTCCAATTCCAAACCACATTTAGTCTAAGAACTACTCTGCTCATTGTAAGTGAAATATCACATGTGATTATGTGATGGAGATTTAAGTGTGTGTGAGTGGGACTATGCTTGGTGTTTGAAACTGTTGGAAAAAGTGTGAGTTAGTAAGTTATCCGATAATCAACAGTGACTATTTCTCACGATGTAGTTTTCTTTGTGTACTAATGGTAAAAATTGGCTAAAATTTCGGCAAAATTAAAAGTTATGTCGGTTTGCTGTTTGTCGGCAAACTGTACTTCGAAAAGTTCGTTATAAAAACATTCAGGATGTCGGGGAAATCAAAAGAAAGTGATGGGGAAAGCTCACCCCAGGGGATGAATATGGGGGATGGGCTAATGAACGTGAGAGCATTCTCGTTTTTAATACTGTGGTACTTATTTTCTGGATGTACGCTATTTTTGAACAAATACATATTGACTTCGCTACATGGAGATCCAACATTCCTGGGTAAGTTTGCATATCGAACTTTAGTAATTCTCCATAGTTACTTACTGGTTTGTCACAATACTGATTTTTTGTATGATTTTGCAGGGACCTGCCAAATGATGATGACGCTTACTTGTGGATTTATTCAAATGTACTTTCCGTGTGGCATGTATCGGCAAGTGACCAGATACAGTCGACCGCCCGGGTTTTACCGACACATGATTCTAGTTGGAACAATGAGGTGAGCGATTTCTAGAACAGATGTAAATGCGTTTTTGTTAGGAAGAAGTGTGCGAGTAATTTAAAAACAAATATCTTTTGTTACAGATTTGCCACAGTCGTATTGGGTCTAGTCGCACTGAACTATGTCGCAGTTAGTTTTACCGAAACAATAAAAAGTTCCGCACCTATTTTTACTGTACTGATATCATACGCTCTACTTGGAGAGCAGACCGGCATTTACGTAAACATGTCGTTGTTACCAATCATGGGCGGCCTGGCGCTATGCTCAATGAACGAGCTCTCCTTCAACTTTTGGGGTTTCCTGGCAGCTAATCTAACGAACTTTACAGAATGTCTACAAAATGTTTACTCGAAAATGTTAATCAGTGGAGATCGTTACCGTTATACGTACGTACAAACTATCGAGAATCGCTAACATGCATTATTTGTTTCTGTAGTTTTGTGCTAATATTTGAACTTTAATGATTTTAGGCCTGCTGAGTTACAATTTTACACGAGTATGTCAGCCATGCTTGTACAAATTCCTGTATCATTCCTCATGGTGGATTTTAGCGGGGTAACATTTGCGGTTATCCCCACCTGTATCTTAAACGGAATTTTCTTCCATTTCCAAAGTATATCTGCGTACGTCCTTATGGACTATATCTCCCCTGTTACCCATAGGTAAGTGACACGTTAAAATTATGCAACTTTAGATTGGCGTATTAATTCTTTAATGGCAAAAATGTTTTCCGTACAGTGTTGCAAATACAGCCAAACGAGCATTTCTGATTTGGGTGTCAGTGATGCTCTTCGGTAACGAGGTAACAATGCTGAGCGGCCTCGGTACAGCCGTAGTCATCATGGGAGTGTTGCTTTATAACAAAGCAAGGGATATCGATCTCAATCGTGGTGCTTCACCGGTTGTCCAGTTTGAGCCAAAATTTTTCGAGAAAAAAATTGAATCATGCTGACCAGAAGAAAACTTCAATAGTTAGCTTTTAAAAGTTGTTTTTGCTAGACTGTAATTAATTGAAAACATTTGTACTGTTGTGTTGTGTCAGTAAGTAGCTCAGTTGAGCTGAGTTTACAGCCGATAGTTTAGGGAAGTTAATTTGTAAGTTATGTCAGTGTCGTCAAAGGATCAAAGCCATTGAAAGATTGATCTGATGATACCGGTGATATTCCATTATTACAATGTTTCTAAAACGATGAAGGTACTCGAAAATAATGAAGATGAGGACTAATTCACTTCTGTGATAGTACTAACTACAGACGTTTTATCGTGATTACTAAAATTATGCACGGAATCCATATCATTGCTAATGTGACTAATTGCAACAAGTATTGTAGACTTGTTAAGTTGAAAAATGCGAATAATATGTATATACGGTGGTTGTGCAAGGTAACAGCGCAAGTTTTACAGTATTCGCTGACAAAACAATGCAAAACTGATATTTACCTCGATGATAAAGTTTCTTTCATTTTGGAGATTATTGTGTATTATATGACTAGACGACTATTTAATAGATCCCTGTTCGTGTACGCTGGAATGTACTTAAAATAGGTCAAAGAATTTCTATACAAGCGTTGTTTTAAGTCCTCGCGTACAATTTTGCTCAGTTTCCGGTGCTTCAAATAAAAAGTCATACCTTCTTTACATTTAAAGGGCAAAATAGCCGTAACAACAACAACTAATATTGTATTCGTCCCTACATCTTAAAGAGAACAGTGATTGTTGATGTGCTAAAAGTATTCAATGCCTCAGGCAATTTTATAGATTTACCAGTCATTCCTAAAACTATTCTTTTGGACAAAGTTATACCTAATAGCATAGCCAATAATTATATCCTTCGGTCGGAAGTGAGATGTCAAGCTCCTAGATCCAATGAAGATTGTCAATTTCACTTGGGTATCTGCATCAGGGTTCCCAACACAATGTACTGGAGACTTATGAATTATGAATACACATACTTTATTTTTATGTTGACGATTTATTTTTGTTTCAGTTGACTATAAATATAATTAAAATTGAAACATGAGCATTTTTTCTTCCTAAAAGTAGAGGCTTATAGAAACTCGAAGAATTCTTAAGTAACTAGTTGTATGTATTAGGTTTATGCAAATTATATTAAATACTGATGCGTAAACAAATGCAGACAGTATAGAAAAGAAATTGGTAGAAGATAATAAAAATAATTTTAAAAATCAATTCCATTAAGATCCTCCTGTTTAGATAAATCTATACACACGTGTTTGCTTCCTGTAATACCTACCGTGTTCAAGGTTCTTGTTCATCGTTTATACAATACACAAGACATAGGATTCAAGTCACAACAAACGTCAGTTTTGAACCATGAACGGAAGTCCAGAGTGTATTGGGTGCATAGGTGAAAGCAAAAAAGCACGGCTTGTTCATATGCTCATAGCCGTTAAGCAGAGCATATCCGGGGAATCCCCTCATATTTACATTTGTTCTCAAGAGGTACATGATCCAGTTTTACTGTTAGTGCCTAGCCATTTACAAACGATAAAATTGCCATGTTTACTCACGCACTTAGAGTTAATTCAGTGATTGAGTAATTATTATTTTCACCGTGTTTATGCAAACACGATGAATTTCATCATAGTAACCTTGTGCAATTTTGTTATTCTCATGAATCTGAATAGATATCGATTGAGTTGGATAGAAAACGTACAAGTTTGATTATAAATCATGAACTGAAACTGAACAAGAGAGTCGCAAGGGCTGGACTTTTCCTAACCAAAATGTAAATAATATTACCTAGAAAGGATATTGTTCTGAATGAAAATACTGCTAATACGTACGTAGTTAGGATGGGATTTCCCTCCCTTGAACACAAAACAACGTTTATCCTTTTATAGGCATAGCCCCAAAAACAAACGTTCCACAAAGAATTTAGTCACACTTCTTCCATTTCTCCGTCAGTAGTCAATGCGCTTACCCTTTTATTATGCAGCGTACAAACGCTTTACATTTTTGTTTTTAATGATATAACATTTGTTTTAGATACAAATGATAAGTGTAAAATTGTATTTCCCATTGAAACTAACTTCCGCCTTCATAAAGTTTTGTTAGGTAACGAAGAAAATCGCAGTAGATTCCACTTTTATATGACAACGTAGAATACTCATCATACAATTGTTTTATATGGGAATGGGACAACGTATTATGTACATACCAAGGCTTAAACGATGTTGCAATAATGCCATTCAAGCCCAATTACATTTTGTCATTACAAAAATATACAATTTTATATTTAGAACCAATGCCTCGCGATATTCATTTCCTTTTATAGTTCGAAAGTAGATAGTGGAGATTTCTGCTTGTTGTTTACTGCAATTTATTGACAACCGCTAACCGGTAGTCATTTGAAGTGTATTCTCATCTCATATTATTATGATAATCGGGAATATTTTTACTGTATATGAGTAATTATGATATGCATTCAAAAAATTAAACTCAACGGCTGCATCAACGTTTTTAAAAAGAAGTTGTGTATGCCTGCATCACACTCCCGTACAGCACATTGTTCTCGTTCATCGTAGGAGAAAAGGATTTTTGACTTTGGGAATTCCCCCGAATTGCCCTAAAGGAAAAGCCTAGTTTGCGTTTGCACGTTTAATCAGCATTGCCTTTTATTCTCTCTCTGCAAACCAGCGAAGAGCTTCTCTTTTTTATATTGCCCTCGTAAAACTTGCACACATCAGAGCTCTATCCTGTCCACCTTATTTTCCCGTTTTACGCTGTTGCTTTTAATAAACGTCATACATTTTGTAGGCAATTCTGATTGTGCTCAATACTCGTGGAGTTCCCCAAGATAAAGGTAACCTCACAATACACTTGTAATCCCATTTGCGAAAGCATTACAAACTCGTCCGACCTAGAAGATTGCTCACACAAGTCTTTATACCTCTCCTACCTATTTTTCCTATCCTCCAAATACATTCCCTTGTTTTGTTTTTTCCAACTTATGCTTCATCATCCTTTTTTCGCACACACTCATGTCATGCTTATAAAAATCCCTTTTTACTGTGGCTTCATAATCACCATAGTCAACTAACAGATCCTTACAAGACACACACAAGACAGAAAACTTTGATACAAAACTTGAACAATCTCTTGGTTTTTTTGTGAAATATTATATATCAGTCATGCCATTATTAGCGCATACCTACTCGTGTTTAAAAAATCATTAAAAATATTCATTGTGCAAACGTGTCCCTCCTCTATGACACACACAGAATGGAAGAGATACTCAGTCCAAACTGAATTGTCAGTGCCTGTTTATGTATTATGAAAGATGTAGTACGTATTTTTCCCTAAATAAATTCTTCGCGAGACCACTATCAACTTATATTTTAATTCCACTCCTACAAAAAACTATACACATTTTTGTGTCCAAAGACCACCTACTCCAAAACCCTGCCGTGATCAAAGTATTTGGACAACTGCTCAAGATCCTTACAATTGTTATACATTCCTGTCTGTTACCTGTGTAGTAAAAAGAGTGTTCACTCTATTATCTTTTTTATTTCCATTTTTTTTTCATTCCATCATCATCGTCATTTTTTCTGTTGCTTGGGTTTTGCCCCATTATTATCATCAGTTTCCCATCGTTTTGAAAACACTCACACACGCGTAACTACAAAACATATTTGCCTTTGTAATGTGTACTTAGTTATGTGTAACCCATCAGTTTTTTCCCAAATGTTGTAATTACATTAGAAGCCAGCGAACGTGTGTGTTTAACTTGTTCGTTAACTTTATCACTGGTTGAAAGTGCAAAAAAAAATGTGTATCTTGTATGCATACATGGAGTTCCTATTGCGACTTGGGTTTTTACGTACAAAATAGAGTGTGTGCGCGTTCTCAAGAGGCGCACCAAAGTACAGAAGTGAGCAGTGAAGCTGAAGCACCCCATATGTGGTTATCAGTGTGATGGGATCATCATTTGCTTAGTGTGTAGTTGGGATATACCAAGAGAGAGGAGCACACGAGATACAGAATTCCGAACAGAGTCAACTAGGCAAATGCTTTCACAGTGTTTTGTTCTATAGCAGCCTGTTTAAGATTAATTTTCCGACCAATATTATACTCCGGCCTAACAGCATTTCTCATTCCATACACGTTTTAGACTTGACGGTGAGAACAAGTGGTAACACTATTAAGTAAAGAAAAAAATTGCCAATTTTGACAACAGCAAGACTGTGAGTATAAAACCGGAAGAAGAGGTGGGATGACACGCGGAAACAGTTAGGCATAACTTTTGTCGTGAATACAAAGAAAAAATGAATATTTAACTTGAAGCAAGTGACAGAAAAATCGTGTGGTGCGACTTTTTTTCAGTTGTCTTACCTATTGGGTAAATTCGTGAAGTGACTGAAGTGTCATCGCAATGAGTTATAATAGATATCAAGCGCCAACAACAACTGCTCCGAGCTCGATTTCCAGCTCTGGAGTAGCCATGGGGATTGTGACGAGCGGAAGTGGGAGTAGTAGTGACTACGACTGTCACAATCCTGACAAGATGATGGAGTCAACGACGACTGGTGACTCGGGGTTCCTCTCGTCGGGAATCTGCACAACGGAAAGTGACCTTTCAGTAACGTCTGCCTGTGATCTAGGTGCTAGTGCGGGGGCACACCACCACCCTCAGTATCCCCAGAACATGCCCGTCTCACCAAGTAGCTCTTCCATAGTAAATTTTAGCAGTAGTATGGGCAGTTCGAAAACAAATAGCGGTAATAATTTAATGATGAGCTCCAAGTCGTACTGTAGACTGGACAGTGGCGTGGACGTTTCTGATAACCTTTCCCAACTGAACTTGAGTGAGTCGCAGGATCCAATTGTTATGCGAAGTTCAATGATGAGCAGTGGGATTCTGAGTGAACGTGATGAAGACAGCCACCACCAGCTCTTGATGACCAGCAGCATCACGAGCAGCGGTAGTGGAGGTGTAGTGGGAGGCGTGAGTGGTGCAAGTGGTAGTAGGCCTATGAAAGGATTCCCCACGGAGTTTCCTCCATGGGAGTACTTTTTTACCCCCGATGAAGACGGTGATACTCAGTTGCACGTAGCTGTAATGCAAGGATACACGGATATTGTGTCCTCCCTTATCAGTCTTGTGCCTCATCCTTCTGTATTAGACTTTCAAAATGACCTGTGTCAAACAGCCCTTCATGTAGCTGTTCTTGCCAGCCAAGCGAAGCTCGCGAGAATGCTAGTCGCAGCGGGTGCGAGGGTTGACATGAGGGATAGAAATGGAAACACGCCTGTTCACTTAGCATGTATCCAGGGAGATTTGGAGAGTCTGAAGGCTTTAACGACAGCGTTGGCGGTGGTGGAAACAACGCAGATTCAGTTGAAGTACCCTTCCTTTGCTCAGACCCTTCCGCAACAGCTTGACCTTCTCAACTACGACGGTAAGTTGACGTCACTAATATAGAGTACAAACAAACAAACGTTTCACAGTAGTAAAAATTACACACATGCAAAACTCTTGTCATCTTGATCTATATGGCAACCACTTCATAAATCTATTACGCATAAAATCATAAAGTATGCACCCAATTCTTGAAAGTAGGCTACATTTATAAACATAAATCAGTTTGAATTGTACATAATAACTGCAGGCATCGTATCCCATTTTCTGAAGGACTTTTAGTATTTGAATTGACCTAAAATACTTTTCAAACGCATCATGCAATTACTGTTACGGTAACGCAACAAAATCCATTTTGTGTTATACTGCCACTGTCATAATAATGCTACCTAGTTGAAACACCTCTCTGGTAGTTCTCGCGAGATGCATCTCATGAGGGTTTTTTTTTTGTGTAGGACTAAAGTACAATGTCATAGATGATATAGTGTTACTCAAAGTCATATTAACTATGTGCTTACATATTTTTTCCCAGAACGTTAACAGCACAATGATAAAAAATGTGTACAATAGTTATCTCGCAAATAGAGAACAGTGAACGGAGATCCTTGTTTGGCTGCCTTTGGGGAAATCCCATCGAAAATACCAACGCATGTGATGATGATTGTGATGTAGAGCATAGGCATCTTAAACAACAAGCATTACCTCCCTCGCTTTCTGATAAAAAAGAAATGACTGACGATAAGTCTGATGATGTCTAATCCATAATGTGTGTTTCCACTTAAAAACAAATCCTCATTGATGATGCCAATGAGTCTGAAAAAAATCCCAATTATATGCTCAGAAAAATGTGTTCAAGTTATTTTGGTGGATCCATTTAAGGAAACGACTGACATGTCGTTTTAAAAGTACTCTAAAATTAGTAAGCCTCATAGTCATAAGGAAGGGAAGAATACTATGAGCCATTCAGTAAAAAAACATGCGTAACACTATTTTTATTTTTAGCAAGAAAAGAATGTACCTAAATCAAAAATTTTGGGAAAAACGTGTACAAAACAAAGTACAGATTTATGAGTATGTGTTTACATGTTGTCTACACAAAAGCTCCCGTTGACATTTGCGTGGCTACGGTATTAACTTGATTAAATATCCCTCATGAGGTTTTTTTCCGCGTGTAAATGACAGCAGAAGGAACGCATGTGTGTATAGTGTGGGTGTACTCGCATTGTTTCCTCGACATGCTTTCTTTCGCAAAATGACACCAGATGCAATCATTGTTAGGATTTCAAAGAATCGCCACGTAAAAACCCCTTGAGAAATGTCTAGAGGCAAAATGCAAGTCAATATGGGTTCCGTTTGACTGTAATCTAGTCTTTATGGTGGGGAAATTTTAGTGAACAGTCTGTTTGAAAAAGGATCTAGTCTTGTTTCCTGTTAAAAAACTTTAGGAAATTCCTCAGACAATTTCGTTGTACTTGGAATTGAAGAAGGAGGACCACAAAAGAACTTGAAAATTATTGTCTTTACGGTAAAGGGAAACTAATAAGGAAAGAGTGCCAAGCTCAGTTTCACCGAAACATGATGCGCTGGGGGATTTTTACGTGAATACCTACGTATAGCTTCATCGATGGTCATTTTCTTTGTTCAATCATAACTATGCCTATTTTACTGCGCCTGTGGTGTTGAGGCAACCACGGAGGGAATACACTTTTACAAAAGGGTACTTTTGGGGAATTCCAAGTTTAATTATCACCATAATTTTGCAAGGGAAGTCCTTAAACCCATGACAGCATGTACAACAACGGCAGATGATAATTTTCACATCTGTAGATTATAATAAAAAAATACTCACAAATCATCTATCAATAATTGAAATACAGACTGTGTTATATATAAATAGTTCATCCCTGGTTGGATTTTTATGTGCTTGTCTCGTTGGCCATATTTGGTTCTGCCGATTTTATTTTTAGATGAGTTTAAATCTATCTTTAGCCTAACAGCACATCCCATACCAAAGTGAAGAGTGAATGAGCCAAGCATTCACTTTGGGGATTCCCCAAGAAAATAAAAAAAAAACTCAAAAGAGAACAGCCTTTGATGATGATGTACATATTTTTTACTACAACTGTTACTATAATTTTATTTTCCTCGAGTAATGACGGTGACTATGCAGAAGAATGATTTACTGAAACATGTCATGTACAACATCACATGAATTTATTTCAATTTTATAAAAAAGATGAGGATTTTTTCGCATGAGAGAATAATAAAAAAAAACGTGCGTGTACAGGATACAATTTTGGTAGAGATAACAATAAGATGCAAAGAGATTAACAACTACATACTATTTTTAACTGTAAACTGCATTTTTTGATTCAAAACCCGAGTTTATTTCTAGCTTTAAGTTATCAGGTACATTCTTCTACATTATATGCTCTTTAGTTTGAAGATGATGGACCTTCCAATTTTTTAAAAAGAATGTTATTAAGACTTTGTTTGTCTACCCTGGTATTTGGGATTTTACGTCCTCGTGATTCCTATTAAACATGAGTCTTCCAATGGCAACGCTGTAATTATGTAAAACAGGATGAAAAAGGTGTACACTTTTGTAAACCACGAGAAAAGATCTCTCTACATCCGGATTTGTAGTGTAGAAAATTCTCGGATTACTCATCGGATCGGAATGGTGTTCCGTTCTAAAGCACATCGACTGAAATGGAAATGAATGCTGTCTTGGCATAGTTCACACTATTTTGCGTCTATATTTACGAGGACGGATCTACGACAAAAATAGCTTACTACAACCGAGTAGTTCTAATCAAAAGTTCACATGATGAAAATAGTCTGGCAGAAGAGGTCTTCCTCTTTTTCCTTCTTCTTTTTTTGTTTTGAAGCCAAGCCAAGGTTTAATTTATGTTTTGTTTTATAAAAAAGGCACGAGACTAAAAATATACCGACTAAAATCAGATACGCACACATGGTGACTGTTCCGCCAGCCAAAATATTAATGTTGCTAGATTGTCGACCTAGAAAATAGTTTCACTTTTGTAGTTTTCCTTGTCAGCACTACTGAAGCGTATTTCTTTGCCCCGAAACTGTATCGTAATTTACGCTAATTTCAGTATGTATTATGTATGATGAGCCTTTAAAAAAATCATGCATCACGGGAATTTTATTATTGAAGTACAAAAGCAAAATCAAATTAGCATTAATCAACCACCCAGGAGCTGTCATTTGGCGGATGACTGCTGTTTTTACAATGCATCCGGTATTTACGCTTTGCCTACAGGCAAGGTCGAATGATTTTTTAGATGAAGCTTTGTTCGCTAATAGAAACGATTATTTAATATTTAAGTAGGAGGTTTATTTGACGACTACAAAAGTTACATCATTGAAATGTAAATCATCGCCTGTTTAGTCGCCTGCAAGTTTGTAGCAGAAATTTGTAGTTATTGATGCTGACTTGTTATGGATGTTATCTTGAATGAGCATGACTGGTTGAGTGATAATTATGGTTGACGTTGATGGGGGAATACCAGGGTATCAAACCAATCCGTACAAAAAAGCAATAAATTCGGGATGATACAGCAAGCTCCAATTGAAAAACAAAACCAAAAAACGCTTGTCTCACATGACGAATGAATGGGCCAAGTAAATGCACGTAAACCTTGTAAAAACGTATTGTTGACTGTGTCATTTACATTGTGTTTAGTAAAGAATAAAAAATGAATCCTGGGATTTCCTGTGCCTGCTCATGTCGACTGACTAGCGCAGACATACACGCGTTTCAACTTTTTTCGACTTTCTCAACAGGTTGGTCTTGCCATCAATCTGAATTAGCGTATATGTGTCATCTAATGGTCCTCTGAGTTGATTTTTTTACGGTGGGAAAACTTTCTTAACCTTTCATCTTTGAAAAAAATCATTATAAGAGTAGTTGTAAGCATGCGCTAGTGTACATGATTGGTTCAAAAGTCGACTGTGAGCGATCATCACGTAATGGACCATCGACACCACGTGAGTAACCTGGAGCGATGAGTCAGAAAAAACTGAGTTGTAATCGGTTTACAGAATCAATCGTGAAGACAACGTCATCAGCAAGTTGCAGTTTTCAAATTAGGTTTCTATATCAATTTCAATTGGTAATCACGTAGAAAACCCGCCAGGAGGTGTAATTTTCTTTGAAACTCGCTGCAGTTAATCATATTCGACCGGTCTCGGTCTGTTACTGCAAAAAATTCTCGGGGTCGAAAAGGCCATAGCTGAAATCATGATCTCGCCCTATTTATCAGTGATTAATGATAAGTACTGTGTACCCAACTGGGGGAACATGTATAATTTTCTGTTTTACAAATTGCACCTCCGAAATAATTATACCAAGAAAAAAATATTCTCCGTAAAGTTGCAATGATGCAATCCGCGCAAAACAACAATGATAACTGATTATGATCATATTTTCGACATTTATGGAAAATTATAAAAGCGAGCGTCACGTAAACCAACAAGCTGAATATAGAAATTACTGTGCATGAAGCGTTCACTGTGTGGCACTCTTATTAAAACGATACATTATTGTGACTAGCGATTTTTTTGCGAGAATTGATTACTGTATGTATCAGTAAGGAAACAGTTTCTCTTCGTCTCTTAAACAAAAATTTGCGTCCGTGGATTGCTGGGGATTCCCACATGACCACCTTGATCTCTCTTACTGCCACAACCATCACTTCAGCAACAGCTATAAATTGCTATAGCACACTGCGACTGGTTAGCTTTTTACAACCAGAGCCTATACCTTTTTTTGGATAGGTATTGCCTTCTCTATACCTGTGTACTTGCAACTTGTCCGCCTGTCGCTTTTTATGTTTTATTATTATTATGTGTTCATTCACAACTGCAGCATAGTTTTTTTGGCTGAAAGAATAGCGAAAATTTTCGAGGTGGAAAAGGAGTGCATACATGTATATATATTTTTGTTGAGTATATTATGTAGGCAATGCTGATGACGTATGAATACTAAATGAGATTCTTAACGTAATATTTTGGCTAGCCTCTCCTCGTGAGGGGTTTCGACTTGGGCGCTTTATCCGCTTATTGTTGAGCAGTATAATGTAATGTATTAAGGAAACAAGAAGAGCATTGTGTAGTTAACAAGATTATAATGATCGGGTTGGTAATAATCTAAAGAAGATATTTTGTGTAGGAAAATTTTTTGTGCTGCGATTGCGCTAATTCTATCCATTCCTGCGAAAATATTTACTTTGTTGGTTAAGACATTAGTGCGGCTATGTGGATCCAATTTCGGCTGCATTCAGTTGCCCATTTGGAATCGTGGAAGCTCAGCCGACCACAAATTGTTTTCATATGACACATAAAAATTGCATTGGTTTTGGATTATGTATTATTGCATGAGACGAATTGAAGGGAAAACTGAACTTTGATTTAATCACGGTTAGGTCGACGACCACATGCTTCCGCTTTAAGACTTGTACTTTAGTCCGTGGTATTCCCTGAAATGAACAAAGGTCGATTTGATGGAATAATTGTCTTGGGGATTAAACTTTTAAAGCATTTAGTATGTAAAGAAAGTTGTGTGATTTAATTACCAACGCGTAAAATCCGTGCCAATCATCTACAAAAATTACATGACTCATACTTCAACATTTCCGATACATAAAAAGTCTTCTGGGGATTTACAAAAGTTATGAAATTCCCTCACGAAATAGTGCATGACTTCTTATTGTCTGGTTTGAAACATCAAATCGGTATGACTCACTTCATTTAAAGTTTCCCCGAGCTATTGTTCATTCAAATTGCAATTTTAAAATAATAGTGTTGCTCCCAAACCCGTGAGAAATTCAACAAATTTTTAATTTGATGGAAACTAGTTCAGGTTCAGGAACACACACCCACAGTTACGTAAAGGGCGAAAATCCCAGAACAATTCTAGGAAATCCAATTTAAATTAGTTGTCCTGCAGCATACTCCATACTTTTCCATCAGAAACCATTAAACTGAATGTCAAGATCACTGTTTGTCGCTGATTGCTTATATAATGTTATGAATTCTTATGTTCCGAAGGTTATTTTTGGCGTAATGGACAAAATAATGTATGAAGTTTTATACTGACCAAAAACTATTTTCTGCTTTTGTTGTTTGCAGGACAAGCACCTATCCATTTAGCAACTATTGGTGGACACTGTGATGTCATCAGAGCTTTACACTGGCTCGGGACCGACCTAAATGCCAAAGTAAGTATCAAGTGAAACTCTTCTAAACAAGATAATATTTTTTTCAAGTGCGCAAATCCCATTTTTTGGATAATGAATGCCTGAATGCTGAGGTGAGACGCGGCTAGTGAAGTCATACGCTACGTTTTATACAGAATGCAAATTATCAACTCATAATCCCGTGGGTTTCGGCCTAATGACGTGTGGTGAAATCTGAGAATGATTTTAGTTTTTGGGTAGGAACAGGCACACATTCTGTTATCTGGTTAATCTGAACAATCCTTGTAATATAATTGTCAATCCGCTTGTTGTAATGACTGGGGTGAATGTAATTTCTTAATTGTTTTCAAAACATTCAAATTAAAGAAGCCCTGAAGCTACTTATGTTTTTTATAGAAAAGCAACAATAGGTGCTTCTAAGTACATTGAAACAACAATTAGGTCCTTATCCAAAGCAGTTTCAATGGTAACAAGTACTCAACTGCGAAGTAAATCCCAGCTCTTATCCCGCAAAATCACATTTCTAGAAAATACGTTGGATTCAAATCAGGTTTTTTTGGGCATTCCCGTGCGTGCATACATCACTAAATGAATGAAATTAAGTCGAGAAAAATTCTCATCAACCGTGAAATACCCGTGTGTGTATCACATCACCATTTTAAGCTAAGTTAAATGAGACAGGGAATTTTGTTTATATGAAGAAATCCCAGGTCAGGCGGTGCGCACACTCCTCCTAACAAACTATTATGAGACAGTCAAACAACTGACCAGTGTTTTTCGGGTTGCGTAACCTGTCGCAGGTACTGAAACGTTATTATACAAAACAAGCTTCAATGGATTCATTCATGTCGTATGACTGTACCGGGTAAAACATGCTGACATGTCATGAAATAAATTTAATATGAAGTATAATTTAATTGCCATGATCTCATAGAATGAACAAGACTATTGTGTTAACACAAAGATTAGAATAATGAATAACAGTTTGTTACACTCTCTTTGACCTTTAAACGTGAAACAATTACCTATTCAGAGCAGTTTGGAATTTCCAGCAATTTTTATCTCTTGTGGTATTGGCTTAATGTACTTCTATTTGATAAAAAATGACGATGCTCTGAAAGTAATGTATGAAGAAGTGTTTGATAAAATTTTTCAAAACTGTTTTTATATGCAATAGATGGATTGTTGCTACTACATAAAATCACAATCCCTAGCGTGCACTATTCACACGATATTGCCATCCTCATTCATTACCTATCATGATTTTAATTCTAGAATCAGGAAAACGAGAGTCCAATGAGGAAATGAGTTTTCACGTTAAGAATATGCAAATATGAAATATTATTTAGAATTGGTTGCTGAAAATATCAACCTGTAGCTTTTTTCATAGGGGTTTCTACAATTAAAACACAATTTCGGTTGCTTCCTCAGTTAGGGGTATGGAGTGTTATATAAAAAACGTACGTGTTTGTTAAAAACCAGTTTCGCTACAAACCATGGTGACAAGCCAACAGGGTTGCTTGCTAAAAATGAGAACAGCCAAAATAGCACTAGAAAATTCGCCATAAAAGGATGGTGTCATGCCTTGCTTGCGGACAATGACTGAACAGCACATATAATTTTTTGAGGAATTGTATCTGCATCGCATAACAAGCGATTGTCAAGGCCGTCTACTTCCTAATACATGATTGGTTCTCCGATTCTCAAAAATTCTCGGATCTTTTGAAGTATAAACTGGAAGAACATGTTTGAGCATAAAGTATCCTTTTGGAAAGTAGACATTACGTCAGCAACGTTTATTAATATGGCAATATTTTTAGTTAGTATGAAAACTTCACTGCCTTCTTGATTTCCTCAGCATTCAGGCAGAAAAAAATGGCTTCGCAGAATTTATTAATGAAACAAAAATCGACTGATAAACTAATTCCGGTTTCTTTTTTTATGATGACAGGAGGGAAAAGGTGGAAGAACTGCTCTTCATTACGCTGTGGAACGTGGTCATGTAGCTGCCATTACCTGTCTCGCTGGAGATTGTGGGGCCGCAACAGAGATAGAAACGTACGGGGGACTGACAGCATATCAAATGGCTTCCGAGTCAGCTTGTACCAATTCAAAGGAGATGGTAGCCGAGCTGAAAAGACTTGGCGCAGCACAGTTAACCGTAGACATGGAAGAGGACGATGAAGATGAAGATATATCAGACGGGGACGAAGGGGCTTGCTAGAGTTACAACAAACATCCTATGAGAATAGATTTTTTTTATTAAATTGAATGGTTCTTTACGAAGGCTACTTGTATGAATTGTGGAGCTATCTTGAGTTGGATTATCTCTTGACATCTGGTCCTCACAGAGACTACGTTGGGGAATGAAGTTTAATCTTTCATTGTTTAAAACGAAACAGAAGGCCGAGGCCAAATGTAAAATGGAAGGGAAAGGCTGGCCCTTTCTTTGTCATTCTGGTTATAGCCTCTGTTGAGGTTTGGAAATTAATTGTCCTTAACTTTGGTTGTAGGGACGTGTGTTTTTTATGTCGACGTGCCTAAGTTTGAAGGAAATTGAAACTCGCAGACCCCCAGCGCAATCACAATTTAAATGAAAGAACAATTCATGTTCCCTGGTTATCATTGGCAAAGTCAACCCGTGCGAAAATAAAACACTGTTCCCTCTGAGAATAGATAAACTCGTTGGATTTTAGTTTACTTTATGTTTGTTTTGTAAACATGCCCAGTGAAAATACTAAACCATTAATTAATTATATATAAAATTTGTCGAGTTGCCACTACTAACTCGAAGTGTTTTAAGAAAGATGGATATTTTTCAAGAGCAAGATACTATGTACTTTTTATATACTACGGAAGGCTGTGCCTCGACTTAAATTAAACCAAGATTTTTTAATATATTACTTGCACACTATGTAGATTAGGAACACGACATTTAATTTGTATTATGTTTAATTGCTTCATTGTCAGCATCAATTTATATTTCATGTAGTGTGCTACAATAAATGAAGTTTGAAAAGCGAAATGTGTTTGATGTGTATGCGGAAGGTGACCTCTTAATGATTCTATCATGATGCTGATTGGGGAAATCCCAGGGAAAAACAGAATGGGAAATTAATGCGTATGAGAAGCAGTTTAGCAGTCAAACAGTTTACAAGAGAATTGTAAAAATTATATATGATTTGAACATTCAACATTTGACTTTTTTAACTACGCATCTGTTGTAGCACCCCTCAGTCTAAATATGAATGGACTTTTGTAAGTCTCATTCTCAATATAACAAAATATATCGGCATATCAACAACATTTTCAAATGCTACGTAAAAATTGGTTGGTAATACAAAAGCGAGTATGTCTCAGAGAAACTAAATATGAATGCAAAATGTGTTCGGCTACCGGTAAAAGACGTTTTGTTTTGCAGCAAGCAAGGAACTAGAATGGAAAAAAATTATTAAGAAAGGGTGTAAGATATAATAAATGCCAATGATGTTCCTACAGACGAAGAAAACATGGCAGAAAGACGAGAGGGTGAAGGATGTAAAGAAATTGTGTAAAAATTCGTTCAATATGTTTATTATTATGTACACTATTAGAAACAACTTGTTTATTGAGTAGTAAATATGATTTAGTTTCGAAAGCAGTTTGTTTTTCTGCTTACCATAATCACGACCACGTGAGAATGGAATATTTTCTTGGTTTGTCCTTTAGAATTGTTAGTTTCAAAGG
>JAAXOA010000456.1:0-23591 GCA_036561885.1 Salina celebensis
TATGACATCATGGTGCTTGCACTGAATCCCCCTACTCTTGCCAGGACTGTTGTTGCTCAGGTTGAAGCAGATTCACGAGAGTGGAGCGAGATGAACGAGAAGGTATTCCACCATTCATATTTTTCCGTTGCGAGTAAACACAAACACGTACCAAAATGGCCTGCGTATGAATATTGTATGTAGGATGCAGCCAGAAATGCAGAAACTATATGGGATTGAATGCGGGTTTTATAAATGCAGAGAGAGAAAATCGAAAGTCATGTCATATCATTACTACTTTTTTACGTGTTTACTTTAAAATTTCCCTTCTTTCCTTTTTCATAATATGATCATGTGCATTGCAGCCAGGCATGATAGCCTTTATGACGATGGCTTTGCCTGTCTGTCTGTACGCGTTCTACAGCAGTACCAGCTTAAGTCGTATCGTTTAACCTATTTCAACCAAATTTTGAATGTCAATGCCTTCGCCCAAGAGGAATATCCCTATTGTTTTTCAGGTGCCTGTCAGGACCTAATTTTCTGTCACATAAATTTTACATGGCGTGACATATCATTGGAATGGGCTCTGTTAGGGCTGTTCATTTATATGTTAGGGTTCATAATGAGAATTCTTTAGGTGCCTGCCATTTGTCAACTTTATTCTGGTGAAGTTTTGCATAACAAGCGGCCTATCATTGGATAGCCCATGTTAAATCCAGTTGAAAATGCTTTAAGTGTGACGATAAACCTCCGGCAGGCCCTCATCAGGATCTAACTTTTTGATATGCAATTCTGTACGGCGTATGCGTGTGATATGTCATGGGAATGTGCTTACAAAATTGTGTTCAATGATGTGTATTCTGTTTTGTGCTTCATTCTGGATGACAGACTATGCATTCTAAAATGACTTCAGAGCACGTATATCTTGATCTTTTACAGTAAAGTCTCTTCCCTCACTGTACAAAACGATGTTCAGCTTCGTGTTTACAAGATTACAGCTTTTATTGTTTACTTTAGTATTAACCAAGGTATTACTACTACGTTGACTTCAGAGAAAAGGGCAGCTAGCTAAGTCTTTTTATCGGGCAGGTTGAACACAACAGTTTTGAGGAGAGTTTATGAATGCGATGGAAGGTGGAAGTGTTATTCCTGGTTTTGTGTATCTCTTGTCTATACACGGACAACGGAAACCGATTGCGCACTGAGTGATGTTTAGGCATGTTTATTTTCCATGCATGCTTTTTGGGGGAATTGGAATATTTGCTGTATCATGTCAAGTGATATCAAAGTAATATATACGAACAATCTCGATCTAAAACTCCAATTCTCATTTACGGCCTGCCATCCTAAGCTGCAGGTTAACCTTGGAGGACATAAGTGCTTTGGAAATTCCTGTTAAGTCATAGTGAAGAACTATAAGTAAACATTTCGGATTCATGGTCTTTCGTAGACGAAAAAAGAGGTGTATGATGTGCTCTATGTGGCATCATGTTATTAAACACCAGTTCAGATACTTTAGGCAGATCTTGAAGTTTAATTTCCGTCCATCATGGCCGCAAATCATCTCTGGCTATTATTGGAATATCGACTGTTCATCATATTGTGTAAAAAACGCACGCAGATATTAATTTTTAGTATCTCTGGCATATATTGTTTTGCTTAGGTAGACACGATTAATATGAAACATAATTAATCAACTCGAATCACACAATACCTTTCTTTAGCTGAGATTTAAAAGTAAATTTTCCCCACCTTTTACGGAAGCAAAGACTATCACCAAGTTTGATAAAGATTATCGAAGTTTGTAGTCAGATAGCAAAGTTCGGATTAATTAGCCAAACTCTCAACACAAATCCTCTTTGTACAAGTTGCAAACCTCACATGCTTAAGCCAACACGCCCACCCAACTATGTGCTCGAATGGAATCGAGTTCTCGCTCAAATATTTCAAATAATATCTCCATACAAGTAAGTAACCAGTGCTGCACGTTTGCACGCTTAGACGAATGAATATTATGATAACATGTACAGACGAGTATCGAAACTTGTATATAGCATTTTCGGGGCTGAATGCTTGCATCCTTTTTTTAAATTGCCTTTTATTGGAAAGAAACGTGCACCTGCATGGTGTGACACAACAAGATGAATTATTGCGTTTGTTAAATCTCATGCTCCGATATAACTATCTATCTGCATACATAGCTCATTTTGTACTGCTAACTTAATTCGTCCTATAATATGGTTAACAGTCCATAACTAGTATTTTTGGATTGTGTGCAGGCAGACTGATATAGCGGACGCTACGTGGTATTACGTAAATGCTTAGAAACATGAAACGGTTTTTAATAACATGAAATAGAAAATACAGATAAACCATTGTTGAACATTGCGTAGCAATCGTAGATCGTCTGTCCCGCACTCCGGATGTCCGGATTGCAAATCGCGTGTCCAACGATAACTGTCAGGCGTTTTGACCAATCAAATTCAAATTTGGCACAGGTTCTCGGGGATGCTCCGCTTCTTCTTTTTGGTGCAATTTGGTTAAGGCCTTCAGGCTCCCGAGAGGCCTTTTACAGTTTTTTGTCATTGTTTGTCTCTTACGGCGAAACGCTTTGTCCGATTGCCTCAAAATTTGGCACAGAGGTGCTCAGTGACCTAGCCGACTTTGTGCAAGGAAAATCGGGAGGGTATTGCATAACATGGGCTTTGCAGAAGCCTGTTTTTGGTTTCTTGGCGATAAAAACCGCCGGTGATGGCCAATTTTCACCGAAGTTTGTACAACAGATGCCATGAGCCTTCTACAGCCTTAACTCGCAGGCGCCTGAATTTGGTGTTTCAACGATAAATACCGTATTTTACGGTAGATTTACACCAAATATGGTACAGCTATTAGATGTATCGTTCAATACAATTCTCATACATTTTAATGCATGTACGCAATGCTCATTTATCACATTACCATGGTTCATTATATTTAAACAGTATGCTTCTGTGTACCGAATTGCATGACTTTTTTCCCTGACAGGATAACAAAAAGACGAACAAACGTGAAAGGAAGACCAAGATGAAACTACGAAGCTTAACTTTGTTAAGTATGTTATGAGATCGCTGACTGCGTCCGTCAGTATGTCTGTAGATTCTCTAGAGGTCGTACCGTTGTTGGACCGATTTCGACCAAATTGGGCAGGTTGAGGCGTTGGTCAAAGGGAAAGATGCATATTGTTTTTCAAGCCCCTACGTCAACTTTAAAGGTGCCTGTCGGGGCCTAAATTTAGTCACATGCATTTTTACATGGCGTGCGACATATCATTGAAACGAGCTTGGGTAATGCTGCTCAATGACATATGTGTGGGTTGACACTGTCAATATTAAAGGTGCCTGGCAGGTGTCAACTTTGGTCATATTGATTTTCGCATTACATGCAACCTATCATTAGAAAGCCCGTGCTAAATCCAGTTGAATGGGACATGTTTTAGGTGTGACGATAACCAGACAAGTGTCTGTCAGGACTCAGGACCTAACTTGACTGACTGATGTACTTTTGCAAGGCTAGTGTTGTAACATTAGTTTGGGGTCCGTTCATGGTATTCATGAATTATTTTTGGGGTGACGCTAACACTATCAAAGGTAGCTCGGCAGACGGCAGCTCCTGCCACATGCATTTTTATCTACTTTAGTGACTGTACTTTATAAAACAGCATGAATGATGCGCTATCATAATACAATGGAAATCATTAACGACAAAGCGTTCATATAAAGCTTTTATTAAGGATTAATGCTTTCACCAAATTCATAAAACTAACATTTTGCTGTCGTGGATGACTAACATGAACTACCCTACCTAGTATTCCGAATTCCGATTTCTATATTATGAGATTTTCTCAGGTAAGGTGATAATGACAGAATTATTTTATTTTATTTTCAGTTTTCGATATTTTTATAATTGACTGAACTACTTGGATTTGATTCAAATAAGAAGAGTAAGCGGGAAATCTGTGTAAAAACGACAAATCTACATGTGAACCATTACCTTGAAAGTGATGACACGAGTTTTAATTCTGCTGCCTAGAAAATTGGTAATAGTTGAGGATATACTTCCCCTCCCCTTTGAATCAGGCAGGTTACAGTTTGACAGAAATAAGGCGATGGGGAGTTATCGTTGATCGTGTTGTGTCCGGTTGGTGGCGTTTAAAAAATACTGCATTTCCCACTATTGTTGTGCTGACTTGTAGGTGGGTTTTCCAGGTCAGGATTGTTGATGTTCTTGTTTTCTAAGGGGCTGGAATGGTTCTTCAGTAGCTCTTTTTCTTTGTCCTGTGAAGTGCCCACAATCTCATTACTTACTGACCAAAGTTAAAGTTTGCAATATCAAATAGTCGTAATATGTTAGTACATCTATAGATTTTACCAGGCACGGTTTATTCTTGATTTTTTCTAATATGCTCTGAACCAGTTTTTCATCCTGCTTTAAGAAAGCAAAGGAAATGGACCGCTGCTCCTTGCCACATAACTTTGCTGCCTCGGTTGAAATTCTATCTAGGTCCACATTGAGATCCACGCGTAAAATTAATATTTCATCATTATGGGCCGAGACTGGGTTGTCAGTACCACTGGGTGAGACCACTGCAAATGCATTTTTCTGCTCTATGCAAGCGGATTCGATTTGCTCTTTGTTTATATTAAAAGTAAGACTCATTGCAGCTTCCGGACAGTAGACGAAGGCATGCATTCTTCCACTGAGTAAACTAAAGTTCACCCAAAATTCATCATTGCAGTCCTCCTAATTGCATATTAAAAATGTTTTTCGATAAGACATGTTTTAGGTTCTCTTGAAACCATCATAACAATCAGTCACATACGTCTGGCATTATGAATTCCTTGTGGTCCAAAATCAAAGATAGACACCGTATGAACTTTATGCTCTGTGGTCCAGCAGGGTAACGAATTCAAGGAATTTAAAAACATTCGGATAATCTAGAAGAGAAACGTAATTATTCTTAGATATTAGCTTTAATAAAATCGAGCAGATTGATTGATATAGATATACATAGATTGAATTAATAGAGGCTTACTTGATCTGTGGGATCTTCAATTCCCCACAACATTTTGTACCAAATCTTCTGGTCGGGAATTATATTTTCAAACAATTTCTTGATCGTAACAACAGCTACCTCTGGAACTATCAAGTTGGCCCAAAGTGAAATTACCTTTATCAAATAATATTGACAGAGCGTAATCTTTGCAGTTCAATAAATTGTCGCCAATCTGCATTCTAATGGGGATATAAAGAAAATAACATAAATAAAGTGAGTTGAAACTCTCATATAATATGCCATTTGTCACATCCTATAGATCTTTAAATAATCCCCTTACATTAAATCTTTAACTTGGTAACACCAGTCCTGAGTAAAATCGTCATAGTCTACTGTGAAAAATGCGTTCATCATGTGAAGAGCCATCGGTGAAACGAACACTGAGTACAACCATGTGTCTTTGTTAGCCGCACTGATAGCTAGTAAACTTTCCATAAAATTCTCAACTTGCTTTCCAAAAACGACTCCAGTATTTTTGCATCTAGTGTAAATGGCTTTGCTAATTAACTAAGGGAGAATAATTTCAATTAGTTTTTAAATGTTATGCAGAAGATAATCAAGAATCAATTCTTTTATTGCCGCAAACTAACTTCTGCGTGTGGTCCCATGTTCCAAACGATGTCATAAACGTCATAAATCGGGTCATCCACCTTACTTAAAGAAATTATCACTTTTGTAACTTCTACCATCAACCCCTGCATTAAGTAAGCCACTTTCACCAGGTTGGACTGCACTTTCACCTGGAAAAGAAGCATTTATCAACAACAGACTTTCAATAAACCAGGAGTTGAAAAAACTTACGTTAGTCACCATAGTCGCCACGTTCGCAAAATAACTAGCTACGGCCGACAACAGCTCAATCCTACAATTGCGACTCTTAGAGTAGCTCTAGAAATGTAATAAAAAAACAATTTAAATAAACAATTGTGTGAAAATTACACGACGATAATTGTCATAAGCCTCCGAGTTACCTGTTCAATTTCCTTAATAAACTTATGCAAGGTCTCCTGGCTTAACAAATCGCAGTCTTCATCACTTCCGCCACTTTCTCCGTCGACGAAATTAGAATTTTCACTCTCCATTTTCCCCAAATACCGAGTAAAGAAGTACAAAAAGTACCAAAAACTAACTATAACTTTGTTGAAGCTACCAAATAAATAACCGAAACTTCTAATTTCTTAAAACCACTTCATGACATTCTTTCATACACAAAAATCCACGGTTCTAATTAAACTAATTTAAATGCATTCAAACCTACGCGGGTTCGAAAAACAAATATAGTTTTCGGAGACAAGCTTTTTACAAAATAAAAATGCATTTTTACCAGCTCGAGCTTTATATCAACAATTTAGAATATTCGCCGCATACTCGCCTGCTATAATCTAGCAACCCGACTCGAATTCAAAAATGCATATTTTTTTTGTTTTGTTTTCTTCACCTAAATGTTATTATCAAACGGTTAAAAGCAGAAAACGGGTTCAATAATTTTGTTGGTTTCTCATAATATAAAGCATTCATTGTTGATTCCTGATACTGGTCGTCAATAATATTTCACCTTCGTGGTAATTTACAAACGCAAACAAGAGGGTACAAAACGCAGTAGAACGAGGAGCAGGACAATGCTTACGCATCGAAAGAGATGATTTTCATGTGTGTGGTGAGTGAAAAAAGGCATACAAAAAGGGTTTGCTCTTCTGTTCATTCCGAAATGGTTTTTCGAAAAGTAATTAATCATAATTATAAGTTTCGAGCGATTTAAGTTAAGCAAAGACCACGAGTTTTATTTGAAAAGTGTAATGCTATCTAGATTCTTCCTCCAATACTTAACATTAAGCTGAAGCTTAGTTCATAACTATAACCGCTCTCATAGTATACTTTGTTTAGTTTTAGTTGCACGTTCAGTATGCGCCAAACCGCCTAAGTAGGTACTGACGTTTGTAAAAAAAATCGTAGTATTGTATTATCAGTCTTAAAATAAATAAAAAACAGTGAAATAGCAAATTTTTAGGATTTCGATTTCGATTTTTAGCATGTTGCCATAAAGTTCACAGACAATCCAACAACACAATTTCCTACGATTACAAAATGCCGTGGATAACGTGATAAAAATAAAAGACTAGCTTGTATTAAAACCCAAAAATTGGCTGCTTACATGTATTATACCCAGGTGCAATTTCAGCACAGTCCAACCTATAAAAAAAGAGAAAACTAAAGTATAAATACTATTATTATGGATAGGTTTGAGGTAATTTTTTTCCACATTCCTGACCAAAAAACTGTAGATTTGTTTAGTTGTTATGTCTGCACTGCATGGAGCTCGTCATTAGCATGAGTACGAGTTATTTTTTTACAGAGTCGTGTGGCCATCCATGCCATAAGCTGTTTTAGCCTACGGTTGTTGTTACAAACACGGCTTTTTTACCCAGTATCCAACACTCTGTGAATGGTTTCGGTGAAAATTCCATTTGAACTGATTTTACCTTAAAAGGAAATCCAACTTATTTGTTGCCCCCGTCTTCCGTCATAAAAATAAGTACATACGCATTATTGTTTGGATCAACTTGGTTTACAAAGGAGACCCTGTCGACATTTTGGAACTAGCCCACTAATCAGAATATGAGCAAGGAATGTAAATCTTTTTCTACCTTATTTTTCAAATAAATAGAAGACAAGTAACCACAAAAGAGATATCAAAATGGTTAATATCAGTTCATGTTAGGTCTCTAAAGTCAATTGCATGGTTACACCGCGTTTGTGTATAACTCATACAGCTTGTCTCGCCATATCGGTTGGACTGGGATTACAACCGGTAAAGCTTACAGTACAGTGTGTTTCATGTAATACATAATTACATTTTTTTTTGTAGATTGTGCATTAGCACAACAGCGGAAGGACAAAACTGTATAATCTTATTTGTGATAGAAACGAAATTTGGCTGGTATTTCTTCAGGATACCGAAAGTTGAGAGTTTTGTATCGTGTTTTATTCTGTTGGTCAGTATAATAATATGAAGAAAAAGAATCTTTAATAACCAATCCAAAACCGTCTACAATTTTGGTTTTAATGACAGATTCACACAGCATGGAAAACCGCAAAGGAATGTCAAAGTAAAAAAACCTGATTTTTCAACCTTATATGGGAAAGTCATGCGTAAAAAGAGATGCGTTTTTTGGAATTCAAAATAATAACACAAACAACGAATAATTCATCACAGAAGAACTATTTAAAATCATTAGAAATCCAGTCAGTTAGCAGGATTTTATAAATCGTATTGTTGGGTTTTGATTATTAAAGTGTAGCGATGCATGGTGCATGGGAAATCCCAGTATTGTTTTGTCAATGCTTCAATACAGAATATGACTACTTTTACTCTGATATGTTACCATTTTGCGATATTCACACCATACGGCAATGCGATTTGTGACTGGTGGAATATTGATGCTAGGGTCATGAGGTACACAGGTCCCAAAATGTCCCTCATGTATGTACTTATCCGATTTGACAGTGCCAGAAACGTTAGAACATCGTTATAAAATCATGTTTTCGGATTCTGCCTATCAATTACACATTACAATTTCGTCGCGCCGTCCCGTTGTTTTGTGGCAAATGGATGAATACAGATGCATGGAATGTTTCCTGGCTAGGTTGCATTTAACTAGTAAATAGGTACATAGCAATTATCATATCATAGCAATTTTGCATCATTCGCTTGAACCTTATTGCTCCAAATTCTTCTATATATTCTCCTTCATTCGATTCTCCCTGATCTTTACTTACATGGATTTCTTGGGACGAAATTGAATAAATGTGGGAAACACATGTAATTCGCATCATATTACTTCTGTGTGTCTATGTAAAACTATGATAAAATACTTTTATTAGCGCAAAGTTTTTTTTATAACATGTGCAAACCAAACAATGAATTTAAGCAATGTTTCAGAATTCATTCTGATATACTTTTGTGATGAAGAGGCATGCAGTTATCATCCATTTAATACAATGATCTCGATTTTCGTTTATATATAATCGATTATGTACATGGGCAAAAAATACAAAGAAGTAATATTTTGAAGACAATGTAATGTAATAGTAAAATTGGTTGGATGAATCATGTAAAAGTACGAGTTGCGATTGTTGCGAATACTTTTATCGAATGCATAGTAGCAGTGCCCCTTTTTTTGTGCAGCTATATAAAGCTATATATATAAATTGTATATAGCTATATAAAGTTGCCTCTTTGTTAGGTTTTTATGCACATGCCTACATCCTTCCTGACAATGAACTTGAAGAAAAACTTTCGCATTTTTTTTAGATTCATTTTGCTCAGTTCTCGAAATGTATGTGTTAAAAATGTACTCTATGCTTCGATTCTGAGCAAGCGAGCTGTTTTAAGATTTTAACAATGATGACTAGAGGCACACATCCAGATCGTTGACTGCCATACCATGCCGAATAAAACTTCCCATCTTCTACCTAAAGTCTTTACCGAGTTACATGTTGTATATTCTGTTGCAGAATTGTCTTATGCTAAGCTTGTAAAGGTGAATTGTACTTAACACATTAGGTACTACAAAAAAGATAACTTGAGTTTCTATTTGGCAGCACAATTTCTATTTTGTTGTGCCTTCTCTGGTCAGAATTGAAACTGCGTATTGATAACCTTACAGATTTTCCTTTATCAAGCTGATATATTTTTATTACCCTTAAAAATCAAAATTAAATTTCTGTTACCTAATGTATTACCTATGCATATATGTATTCTGCTATTTTTAGGATGAAACAAACTTTGACGAGATGGTAGAGAGTAGCATGATAACATAACTATTATGCTCTGGATCATCAAATTGTTTGATTTAGTTGTGTATCTTTGTGGTGTCATCTTTCACGCTTATGCAATAAACATAATCGCCTTCTCTAAAAAAAACCGTTCATACTATACTGTTTTGCTTGTACGATTGACAAGTCTTAAGTGAAAAGATGGAATGGCTACGCTGTAGGCTGTATGCATATTAGATTATTTCATTATTTCATACAAACATGCCGAGAAATTGCACATTTATCTTTGCTCCGCTCATGGTTTTCGTCATCAGATTGTCCCTTATTCAAAGAGATTGTAATATGCGCTGTATCCAGAGTTTTATATCCGTCGTGTCCAGAAACTTATTTTAACCTTCCTCTCATCTTTGAAGCCAATTTCCGCCTGAGTCATTTCCGTACGGCATAATTTGGACTCTCCTCTTGCTCCCTTTCCCTATCTTCTCATCTTCGACTATTTCCTCCTCCACATTTTTTCTGGCTTCTACAACTGCGGCAAACATCCATGCATGTGTACTTTTGCATTCTGGTTTCGGTTTGCTACAACTACCAGTACTAACTTGTCCTTTAATACGTGTTCTGTAGTTTTTCCGTTCTGTAGTAAGCAGTTTGTTCGTTTACTTGACTCACCTCACTTTTATTGATGCCATAAACAAAGATTGTACAAGAGAAGAGATGACGCTTTGGGAGTTACTATCTGCAGCATGGTATTTTCATGTTCAACACTCCCATTCCATCGCCACTTTCATGACAAGTCATCCAATCTACCACCAAAATACCTCGACCACAAGAACCCATCCTTGTTTTCTCGGAAGTAGTATGAACCGTGGGTATTTCCCTTGCACACATGCCGCTCATCTTTCCTTGAGTAAAGTCATTGATTCCAATTGATATTTATGTTGGAGACTACCATGCACATTTTTCTAGTCATAGTCCCTATACTCAGTGACAATGCGACACTCGTCAGTCCTCTCCCATTTACGGCCGAGGTATTTCCTTTTTTTACGGGAGCTGTTATACCGCTAAAGCTGATAACAAATTTTAACCCGTTAGTAGTCAAGGCAGGGAAGCCTGTAAAAAATTCTATTCGCGTATAGCGTTTATGGTTCTGAAATTATCCTTTACATCTGTCCTCAGCCTCTCCATTTTCTCGTTTTACTCGCACATCATCACCGTAACCATCCCAAGAACAGTATTTTAAAAGTCGTACTCCCAACACCCATGCTCACGACTGTGTAGCCATTTCAGGCAACTTTTCTCGCTAGAATGAATTCCAAGAAGGCTGAGAAAGACAGAGATCTTCTTCCCTCTGTACATCAATGCATCGCTGCACATGCATTATCTGCAGTTTCAAAATCAAACCAAATGATTTCCATTCGACAATTTTGACATCCTGTTTACATTTTTTACATCATGGAGTATGAATATTTATTTCGGGATTTTCTGCCTCTCCTATTGAAAACAGGCGACTTGAGGAGACATTTTCTTATTTTAGAGAATAAACTAAGTTACAAATACAAACTTGAAGCGTAACTTTCTGTTCGTCTGTCTGTGGAAACGGATGGAGTGTGTAGGACAGGCAGCTACGAAATGTATGATAGAACCAATAAGACTGCCGTACCAAACATTGCATGCACTCTGGAATACGCCACGACGACTTGTATGCGTAAAACCTGCAAATTGTTCATGAAAGTATGTAAGTACTTAAATATGCAAAAAACGGTATGAAAGTCTTTCGTTAGAAATTATTTGATAAAATTAGTTATTCTTTTGCTGTAGACTCCAGACAGTGGAAATGCAGTTTTATCAAAAGTCAGCTAAACTGCTATGTAAAAGCAAAGTTAAAGACATACGCAAACAAATCATTACACAGAAAAAACCAACTGAAAGAAGATGTTGGGCCTTGTCGTTTCCCGAGAAAGGATTCAACAACCCCCACATGAAACAAATTCTTATTCTCACATCGTACTTTGCTTGCTTTTCATGAGCTTACATTATAAAAATAACTAATACCATCGGTGCTATCTCATTTACTGCTTCTACCATGATCATCACGACACTATAGTTATCATCACGACTTTTAAACTTTTTTGCCTCAAAATCGTTTTTTGCTGCACCTGACTTTAAAGCGTCGGGGGAAGGAGATTACGATTACTAAAGTAAAGTTGCATAAATAAATATAAAGTCTAAAGTCACCACGACAAAGTGCATCCATATAACAGTAATGTCGAATTGCGATTAAATGATATTGAACATGGGTGCTCTATCAGATCTTGTTGATTCAAAGTTATATAGAATGAATGAAAATTTTGCATACTTGAAATATGCCAAAGCATCCATAAGGTGCAAGAACTTTTCACAAAAAATGTAAGAAATTATATTGTTGTATAAGTATTGTAGAAGTAAATATTGTTTGTTGCATCCGGATAGGACAACTTACATTTATTATTTTAAAAATAAAATACCGTACTTTAGAGGAAACTATAATACATACTATTTACACTACATATACTAGCCAACATTGATAATATGATATTCACTTAAAAAAATCAACCTATGTATGGAGTAACCATGAAGTGTCATGATCTATGTCCTCCCCTTTAATGCAGTTTTAAAACTTCAACCTAAGCGAACCACAAATCAAATCGCTGGCATCTTTTAAATTTCATACTTTGAGTTTTTTTTTGTCACCTTCTGCATTTTACTCCTGTCAAGTTCTTACTTTTTTACAGCTACCATTACATTATTTTCTAGTAGTAATACACATTGTGCTGCCGTGTTCCTCCTATTATGTCTCAACCATATTTATTTTTTCATCTTTGAATCCTTCTCCTAACCGAGGCTGGCGTCTTGAGCATATTTTCTTCACAGTCATGAATCCCTACTTGGATGAAACTAAACTAAAAGTAGTATTTTGCGCTTTTCCTTAAAACATCGGCGTTTATTCAGTTCTCTCAGGATTTTACCATTTCTGAAGTGAATACGATGCATAATACAGCGAAACCGCTCCCCGCTGCTGTTACTTTTCGGTTCGCTGTCAGACAGCAAAAAAATCCCAACTGTAAGTAGAAAGACATGTAAAAATATCATTATGCGAAGCAAAAGAGATTATTATTATTATGGTTGTATACTTTTATCAAGTAAACAGTACAACTACCACCAGCACTGCATATCATCATCCATCCGTCGACCAACATGAGAATGACTTTGTTCTTATTCGGCCACGGCAAAAAAAAAATCTCAAACTTTTAAAGTTACAACGCACTCTGTCTCTAAGAAAAGAACGTTATCTCATTCAATATTCCATATACCTCACCGTCGTCTTCCTCCCTGGTAGAAAACGAAGCGATGACTTTTTATAAGCCCAATCTGTAATTCAAAAAAGTTTTCTTTTGGTACGCAAGCAAGATTCGTTCTTCGAGCAAAGACCCAACATAGTAAAATTTTCATACGCTATAAAAAATATTCTGCTTGATTCACTCTGCATTTCCTTTTCATCCAACAACTCACACGCGTTTACCAAAGCATTTCAGCTAAAACCGCTACACGTTTCATACTATTTGCCCTTAACTATCGTAAGGGAATTGTTAGCAAACCGAGTGTATCTTCGAAAGTTAATTTAGCAGTACAACAATATTGCCACGCACGGTTGCTATTCCTCCTGCCAATCTTTACCCTCCCCCTTATTCCATCCACATAGTCCTTTTTTTGTGCACTTCTTTTTCGACTGAGAACTTTTTTTTTGTCCTATTGTCTGCCCTGTAGTACAAGTGATGCTTGAGGCTTTTCAGGAGAATAACACCACGACATTCTGGCGATGAACAAAGACGTGAAAAGCTTGAACAAGGTATATAATATTTTGTAGTGTTTTGTAATAATGTGGAGCATGGCTCGGATATTGTTGACTCGCATATTTCGTTTTTACATAATAATACCATCTATAGTTGATCCTCATCGTACTCTTAATCTTCTCTCAGTTTTAAGACAGCGACTAACTTTTGAAAACTTGGAGGAGTTCATAGTGAGTAGACGAGAAAAAGACAATTTTGGTCTTTGTCCGACTGATGTGAGGATATTGAAATGCGTTGTGATATTATGAAATTCTTTACATGCAAAATACTGTCAACATGACTCGTTTACTCTCAATATTGACATAAGCTTTACATAAGCAAGCGCCTTCAATGTTAGGTCCTTCAATGGATTGCAGGAACATGCCGAGTCCGAGTTTCCGTCAGAAAAGCTTTGATTAGTTTATTGCAGAACAGAAGTAATTACAATTAATTTCTAATGTAATTGCCGAATGGGGAAGTTACAGGTTAAAGGCCAAGTTCTTCTAAAAATGGACTAGCCTCAGGCCAATGCAACTGTCTAAGTGGCCTGGGCGACAGCACCAATCACTAAGGCGTTGTTTAACGGCGTGTATGCGCTTACCCGATTTTTGTGGCCTCAGCGGACTTTCCAATAAAAATATTTTGTGCATTTTAGTGTTTTACAATGTTGCCACCTAATCATACAACTATAGAAACAGTTTGGGAAAACCTGGAATGGGTTTGAAGCGTCAGGTTCTTTTGAGAATTTAGATATTTGCCAATCAAAGTGGTCTAAAAACCACTGAAAATTTTTCGATATCTAGGCCAGTGTCCCAACTCAATCAGTGATGAATAGAAGTAATAAAATCCATAAAAAGCAATACTTCTTACTTGCGTTACTACAAAAACAAAAATTTATTCACAGCTACTGCAGCAATCAAAGCTTGAAGCGAGTATTGTGCAGTCATAGATACTTCCCCACATATAAACCCCCTCTTGAAGCACCTCAGCTTTTGCGTGGTAGGGATAGAAAGACAGGCCAGATTCTATAGACAAGAGCAGGGAGCCGATGGTGGTGAGTCAGTTTGCTACGATGGTCGTACCAAAGAACACATAACAACTCCTCGTCTATCGGCTTCGTGTGAGCACACACCATTCAATTTAATATTTTTTTTTAGTTCTTGAACGACCGCTGCTCTGTACGTTGCACTGAAACTACACAGAGTTTTATGTTGTGGTTTTGAATTTAGTTCACTCAAATGGAAATCAAAAAGATCGCCATTATTTTTGCACTTGTAGCCACTACGTAGTAAATCTTGGCAACTTGGGAACAAAAGGGAAGCGGGTAGAAGAAGAGATATTTCTGGTCGTGTCATAAGGTGTCACAAATTTCTACAGTGTACAAAGCTAGTGCAAACTGTAACACAGTCGGGGAGAAATTTGAATGTCATTTTCTGGAGGAAGGAATGCGTGTGTGGGATGAGAAGCAGAGAATACGTGAAGGATGAGAAATACATAGTGATTCAAAAAAGATTTTTTGTGGTTCTCTTGTGTGTTGATCAGAGTTAGTGTTGTATAGTTTGTGAGCAAACAAATTAGTGATCTGTTTGTAAAATACTTTTTGAAGAAAGTCAACTTAACGGACAATTACAAAGGTTTCTTTGTTACGTTGGGTGGCTTTTGCTGTGCTTGGTACAATTGTACAGAGCGAATTGTCATTCGGCAACCGGTGTTTTGAAGAATTTTTAAAAGAATTCCTCACCAGTGATTTTCCAACTATAGTTTTAATAGAAGAGGAGAGGAAGTTAGTCATTTTGTATATACCGTGGTTTTTAATTTCGTGGGTTGTGATTTTAACGGAAACCAAAGAGATTTTAACAATTATTTAGAAGAAAGATTGTGTAAAGAAAACATTCATTTTGGATCGTAAATTGGTAAGTTAAGTTCCAAAGCTTAAGTAATTTAAACTTAGCAATTAGTGTTTTGTTTGGAGCGGCTGTTAGTTGATATTTGATAGTGTCATTAGTCTTAGTCATTGTCATTCATCCTGGGATGTTGATCGGTTATTAGTTATCATTCATCTGGTTTAAGAGGCAAACAAATCTCTTTGTTTTTAAAGGACAATTAAAATTACTCCATTCATCGCTCGAAACACGGAAGTAGGCTCTGTCTAGTAATTTATAAATAAAGTCATACCGATCAAGTATGACATTCCTTATTTCGACAGTAATAAATTAAATAGTTTCATGAATTCAGCCACCAACTAAAGATCAACAAGTACATCCACTAATTATTAAGCTACATTTCAACTGTCCACATCCGTAATCTTAACTCCCAAATTTTTATAATTCGCAAAATTTAAAAACTAATGACTCAGCCTCACAACTCTACAACGATTCCTTGACCATAGTTAGGTGAACAGAAAGATTCAGCATTATCTTCTTCATGAAACCCCCATTGAACGGCCGTTTGTTATGAATCGCTCCTTGCATTCACAAAATGTCTATTAGCAAGTGGACATTGGCTGTCAGTAAGGTTCTAGAAAGATTTCATGCCCACTCTATTGCTGCTGGTAGGTATAGGATAGTTGTCACGTTTTGTAGAATCTGATAATGCACAGATAGGAGGATTTTATAATCTTGCCGTACAGAATCTCCCATGAGAACTTAATGGGCAGGCAAAGATGTCCAGCAGATTTTTTTTTCCTCTCAAAACCGTCCTGCATATTATTTTGCAAGAAAAAAAAACTGTTTTTTAAATAGTAACGTCACCTTTGTAGGACACGAGAAGTAAATCAAGAGAACCATTTCCATCATTTCCGTAGAGCTGGATTTTTTGTTTTATTGAATTCAAATGATTGTTCACCCACTGTTAAATTTTGAAAATAAAAGAATGTCCGCCATTTTCAGGCCTACAATGTATGATTTATGGCTCTATTGATTGTACCCAACGCAAACAAAAGTTTCAAAAGCAACGTTTTTGACGCTAACTTATACCGATAATTTTTGTCTTTTTTCGGATTATGAAATAATATGACTCAAAGGCGACATTGAAAAAAAAAATTTAAAAAATGTCGGCCGTCGGCCCATGATCTTACACATTTCAAACTTCAAGTTTTGGAATACTCATAATGCATGGAGTTCCCTTGTTCATTGTTTCATGTTTCCTGATCTCGTCACGCGTTGCTCATATCCCGTCTATGCTGTAGTCAACCGGTACGTTGTGTTGGATGACAGGCAGGCAGGACATGACATTCTTCTTTGATTCTAAACTTTTTTCTTGTTCTGTTCTCTTGTTTTACTTGAAATTAATAAATCAATTGTTTAATCTTGAATTGGTGATTTTAATTACAAATTAAACTGTGAGAATTCGGTTCTGGGGGTGTAAGGAGGGAGGAGAGAAAACGTTGAGGGTGTTTGGAGGGAGGGGTGGAAGTAGGTAATAGACATGATAACCATCACCACGTGACTTGTCTATTTGGTAGTTTAAGCTTGCAAAGTATAGGTTAGGTTAACTGGAGAAAACAGTAGACCTAAAATTATTAGGGGATTTAAATTCTACATTTGACATTGGAGGTTTGGTAATAATTTTATTATTTTTTTATGAATTTTAGTTCCGGAATAAAGTGTTTATATTCGTGTGAAGGAAGTTGGACATCGAGTCTCGGTGAATTTTCTCTGGAGGATAAGTAAGTCTTTTTTCTGCAATTTTAATTGTAGTTGGCATCTCATCTCAGTTGTCTAATTTTAATTTAAAAAGTATGTAGGTTGAATCAGCTAATTACAGATTAGGATTCTCATGATCAAAGAACCTTTCAAAGAGTAAATTTAGATTGGATTGACAAGCATTTGGCATTTCGTGATGACAAGATTGGTAAAAAGTAAAGATTTTGAACTATTTAACCGTAATCGTGGAGGTAGGAAGAAAAACATTGCAGGGGAATAAATGAGCTAGGCGTGACGAATATCAATGTAGATAACTGGGCACGTCAACAGTGACACTGTTGATAAGGATTGTAAATTAAGAAAACCGTAGGAGATGAAGATTATTGTCTTGAGTAACGGCACGGAATAAAAGTAATTTTAGGCTCCAAAGGCGCCGTGAGATACATATAACTATTCAGTGGTGGGCTAACGTGTTTGAAGTAGAACGCGAAGGCGACAGGAAAGTAATTTAGGTAGGAACTGAGTATCTTTTGTAGCCGACAGATTTTAAGAATATCTCAGAGAGAATTGCTTGTTATTTGGCTTGGACTTCCTTAGCATTATAAAATTAAGAAAAAGTCCGATCGCTGTTCGCCTCACTGTAGTTTAAGCATATTTTGTCCATTTCTAGCCTTTTTCAGTGGCGTCAACCGAGAACATGCAAAAATGCCAGAAATACCAGCATGGTCTGTCTTCTTTGTAAGCTCAGTATTTCACAGCATAATTTTTTGCACTATTTTATTCATGAGTTGAAGTGTCGTTGGAGGTGAATTTGGCCATGGTTGTTATCAGCAGCCTTTCTATCGCTGTAAGAGAGAGCTTGTTCATGTTTCTGATATTTTACGTGTAGACGTAGACATAAAAAGGAACGATTTAAATTGAAATGTCACATATATTTTCAAAAATTTATTACAAAAATGTTCAAAAGCGGCAAATGAAATGGTCCCTGGTTTGCTGGGTCGTTCTCATCTTGATGAGCTCAACAGTAGCATGAAAATTGATAAATTAGCAACCTTCTGTACTCATTTAGAAACGTGACCGGTTAACCAAAGAATTTTTCGTTTATCGGCCAAATCCTGCTCAATTTAATCAATCAAAAGTTTAGTTTGTGAATCCAAGAATTTAAGCTACAAAAGTGTTAAAATCTCAACGGCCACGGCTTAGGACTTCCATTGTTAGCCAAGTAAAGTTTAATTCAAACACTTCTCAACGAATTTTAATATATAAAAATGCAACTCTCCATACCTTTTTCAACGGTATATGCAGTTTCGCGAGGCCTATTTTGAAACGGTTAGTTCAAAAGCGAAAAGCAGGAAACATGTACAACGTCCTACTCTTTTATGGTTATGTTGCGCAGTTTTACATTTTATTGCAGCAATCGAACGATAGTTATGGAAGTGTAGCGTGTCACAAGATACTTTTTGCCGTTTTTTCTCGCAGAACAGGAGCAGCGCAGTGCTCTTCGTATGAGTTGGCTTTTAGGAATGTTATTATTATCCAAGCGTGACTCACTCCATTTTTCTATGTTCAGTGCACATAAAATAGTTTATTTTAAACGAATAATGTCATTCATCTTGTTTATACCGGTGTTACATGTGTTAGATTTCATCATGCCGTATCCTACCACTGCTGTATTCACCTCAAACACAAAATGCAGCCGAAAGTCGGGATTATGGTCACGAAATCTCAATGAGCTTTTTTCTGGTTTTGGCTTGTTGCGACGAGTGATTGAGAGGATTATATTGTTGGACCAACTATATTGCTGCAAAATAATTGGTGTGTTGAAGTAGGCGAGATTACATCAATGAAAGCGATACAATCAGATTATTATTTGAAGGACTAAGAATGCAATTGTGTTTTATACACACACCACAAGTATAGAAATACGGCTTACATTGTATACTTCGAACTTTGCGTCTCTTTGATGGATCAAGTACGCTTGATATGTAGCGAACGTTGCAGTTGAGGATCTTGTTGGTTAGATATAATATATATTAATTCCCATATGCACAGTCATCAATAGATCTGGATTGAAAGTTTTTTGTATTAACCTTAACTAGTAAAGCCACCACCTCGACCGAGGTGGATTCTAGATGCCACCGCTCACTAAAATTAAACAAATATTTAGCAAAAAGTTGGCTCCGGCCTGGACTCGATAACGTATCGCATCCTGCAGTTAAAGGACATAAACATTCTGAGTTTGAAATTGAGACCACATAGCCAGGCCGGCACTGTGAGGAAATGCTCCTCATTATCATCACTTAAGATATTCACATAAAACGCAAATCATGTACCCATATTGATCTGGATGGCAGAGAACGTGATTGAAGAAAACATTAAAAACAGATTCAAAATTATTGCGAATTTTATGCATATGAATTTATGTTTAGAAAATCGTTTTCATATATTTTTAGGTTCCAAATTCTAACTGTAAGGCCGTTTTGAATGAAACGCATAGTTCTCAAGTAATTCATATATAACGTTTCGATGCAAGCAGCGTTTGAAGCAGGTTTTATTAACACTTTTAGTAGTTTAACGATAAAAATACCGTCACGTGATGTTTTTTATGCATGTAAATTAAAATATTTATATATTCTTTTTATGTTTACGGGCTTGTGACGGACAAAAGTCACACACTTTTCAGGAATAGCCACCTATCCTGTTGTTATGCTCATTCATCCATGATGTAACGTGTCTGTGTCGCATTTGTTTGTATTCTTTGTAAGTGTAATTTAATAAAGATCGAACGAAAGCCGTTGTAGAGGGATTTGAGTGCCACAATAATATGTATAATAAATCTTAATTAAATATTTACCGCATAGAGAGATATTTGCCCAAGCACTCTGTTGTGTCTGCATACAGTCCTTTATCAGACCTTTGCCCAAACACTCAGTTGTGTTTGCATACAATCCTTTATTAGATCTTTGCCCCAGCACTCAGTTGTGACTGCATAGTCCTTTATTTTCTAATCAAGTGTAACGCGTTTCTTGCGTTATACAGATTTAAAATTGTCATTGGTGGGTCCAATTCGAATCAACTCATTTTTAGTCTTTTAATGATATTTTAAGCGTTTGTAGTCGAGATTTGTAATAGATTATAAGTACTGATCGGAATGAATTATGTTTCTCAGACGAACATGCTGTATGCAAACAGAATGCTGGAATCAGTCGCATCCTGCAATTAAAGGACATAAACAGCATTTAAACATAATGTAAAGCATTAAAAAATCCCAACTTATTTAGCAAATTGAATAGTTCCTCACCAAAATCATCTGTTTTCACCACGGTGAATATCAACCTTAACGTTTTATGCAATCCTCTCATTTAACCCTTTTGTTTTCTCGTAACCCTTTTTAATCTCAATCTCGATTATTTTTTTACTAAACGTTGTCTGATTTAAAAAATCGTGAACAGCAGTTTCAAACTTACGATAAAGAAATATTAAAGAAGTATTTTGTGAGCTGGACTCATCAAAGAAACGCAAAAAAAATCCATCGCATCCTGCTGTCAAAGGACATAAACATGTTCCCGCGCTCGCTACAACCCGAGCAGTTGAAAAATCTATTTTTTCTAACAAAAATATACATTAGTAAAACAAAAAAAAAATGTTTATGTCCTTTAACCACAGAAGACTTTCTATGCCGTGGCCGGGATTCGAACTCCTGGCCGGCAGCGTGGAAGTACATGTGCTATCCACTGCGCTATCGTGGTCAAAGCACAAAGAGAGCGGTTTTTTGCTCTTACTTATTTTACATGCACATGCAAAGCATTCCGCCAACAGCATTCCGCCACCACACCACTCGGGCTTTTGAAATCATAGTAAGATTATCAATTTCGTTTAGTCTACGTCAGGTCGGAAATGAACATCAGGCCATACAACAATTATATTTTAGAAGCTGAACGGTTAAATATGCCAGGAAAGTAAATTCCATGTTAAACGCCATCCTTTAAAATGGCCTTAAACATGCAGAAGGAACGAGTATTGAACATGCAAACTTTAGATTAGAGTTTTAAAATATTATATTTAATTGTATGGATTATGGATTGTTACCCAACTTGACTAAAACTTTAATCAACATACACGTAGCTTTAATACGGCTAACACGTTGTGACATATATATTTGGTCACTCTGTGGAAAACTTCGCCACAAAATTACAAAACTCCAAGGAAAAGGGAAATTATGTTGGTTTTGAAATTCACATGTATGCATTTAATACTGTTACATTTACGTACGACATGTGTCATGAAAATAGCAATTTCGTGCGTTGTATCATGCTCCCGTTTGAAACGAACCAGTGCTTAGTGATTTGTATATTCCAATTACATTCCTTTACGTAAGCCTGTTTAGTCATCTTCAGTGCGTAGTGCAAAATGCAACAGCAACGTCTTGAGGCGCCCTTTGTATATTTGGTGAATCACTTTTGACAAAGAAATGATGCATAATGTGGTTTTAGGACATGAAAATTGTGAAGTAAGAGAGGTTTTTACGTTAATGATTTGGGTTAGATTTCAACTCGTTGACTCAAATGCGAACATTTTGGTAGTACGTAGTCGAACAACAGCGATAAAAAATGCGCACTTGCAACAGAGGAAGCATGCACGAGCTTTCTCGCATGTGAAAAATCCTCTAATTCTCTTTGCTTTGGGTACAAGGTAGAATGGACTGGCGTGGCTGAATCAGGGAATAATGAATTATAATTGTGATTTCATTAGACCTCTAGTTATCTAAACTATTTGTAGTGAAGACGAGCACGTTGGTTCATAAAAGTTTCTTTTCTCCGGTTGGTCGACCAGTTTCATACATATGGTGTACATGTGCATATACTGGTCTGGCCATCCAACATTCACTTATATTTGCAAACTTTCTTCATAGAAAAACAAGATTATTGGCATTGGATTAAGCAATGCGTTTGAATTCTCTACGTAATAATGAAAAAGGGTTGGTGATNCACTTATATTTGCAAACTTTCTTCATAGAAAAACAAGATTATTGGCATTGGATTAAGCAATGCGTTTGAATTCTCTACGTAATAATGAAAAAGGGTTGGTGATTTTGAACTTTTGTATGTATTGGTGCATTTCGCATTCTTCATCCTTTGATCATGTGTATATTAGTTCGCCTAAGTTGTGTTTCTGCTTTAATGACGCAAATTCATGTAGATAATACATAATCACTACCGCACATAATGATGATCCCCCAACTTATTGCGTGCTTATGCATGTAGGTATTAGGTATGTGTGTGAAGTCATCTTCACTTATCATTGAGTGGCAGTGCGAAATTCAACAGATGGTTTAGTTACATTTATGTATGCTAAAAGAGAAAAAATTAATGTAGATAATACATAATCACTACCGCACATAATGATGATCCCCCAACTTATTGCGTGCTTATGCATGTAGGTATTAGGTATGTTTGTGAAGTCATCTTCACTTATCATTGAGTGTCAGTGCGAAATTCAACAGATGGTTTAGTTACATTTATGTATGCTAAAAACAGAAAAATTTAGTTGCAATTTATTTGTTTTGAATGTTAATGAATTTGCTTCAGTATGGATCCCGAGAATGCACTGCACAGGGCCGGGTAGTGTGTTTGCATTATGCTGATGATCCATGAACAAAGAATGAGTAAAAATCTGACATAAAAATGAAGATGGGTTTACTTTAAAATAAAGCTGCAAAGAAAAAGATAAGCATAAGGATGAACTGTATTTGAGAACAAGGACTGCTTAGTCGTTACTTTTAAACTACTCGCCACGCCAAATATAAGTGTGTGTGTGCATGTAGACTGCAACACATACAAGAAATGTTAGATCATCAGCCAACATCGTTAGTAGTCAGGGCATTTCTCTACGTGTTTTTTTTCTTCGAAAAGTATAACTACTAATTGTTGAAAATTCGCTAGTTATCTTAGCTAGCTAATCGTTTCAAGCCAGTAAGTGATGAAAGCATCTACCTAAGTAAATCTTAATGATTCAGTCATTTGGTATGTATTTAAGTATTCGTGGTTTATGGACGATGAGAGTCGTATGATGCATTCAAGTTGAAAAAATAAGTTTTAACAACAAGTATAAAATACTCTCTTCTATTGAGGTATTTGATGAGGGTAACTTTCTGGTGTAGATTGTAGATGATCTTGACTTTTTGATGTAAGACGTAATAGCCCGGCTGTGTAAATTACACAAAGCCTACCC